>JAOXYD010025281.1:0-14402 GCA_028565735.1 Pinacopodium congolense | reverse complement strand
TTCATCTTCTTTCACCTGTAAAGAACTAGGAAAAGGAAACGAAATTCGGTTAGCGATAATAGGAACTACATCACTTAACTTAGGAGGTTGCACACCCAACATATTTTCTCGAACTAATGCCTCTTCCTCTCCTAACTTCTCTTACTGTTCCTTTATGGCTTCTTGAATCAACCTATGAGAAAAAGAACTAAAAATATAGTCAGTAATACTAAATGAAGTAATATTGACCTCAGGAGGTGTAGCATCCTCCACATCATTTAAGCACATGTCCATTTCTTCAACGGTCTCCTCTTGCTCATTAAAGGTTGCTTACTCAACTAAAAAAAAATTGAAAAGGTTAATCACCTGTGTATATATTATCCCAAAATTTTACTATCATATTTATTTTTCAATAAGCTCTAAGGTAAACCTTACAATAACTTACTTTTTTAATAGGCTTAAGTATAACCTTTATAATAACAAACTTTTTTAACAAGCTAAAGTTTAACTCCTAAATTCACCTTCTCAAATATATACTCCTCATAATCCCCTTCAAAATATGTCATTGTTTGACCAACCCAAGTGTTTAGAAGGTTTACAAACAAACTTGTATGAATGGACACTTGTATGCTTACAAAAGTTTCATAAAAACAACATAATATAGCACTAAAACTCACAAAAACAAAGCTTGCAATGCTCAAATCACTTGTAAGAATGTTTCGATCTCTTTTTGGATAAAAATAACATATATAGAAAACTTATGTATAGCATTTTTTAGGCCTCATAACCATTAGTAAATGTTGCTCAATGTTCTAAAATATTTATTACATTTTCCTATTGTATATATGATCATTACTTCGCAATTTCTGCCTTGACTAGTCACCCTATACTAACACTAGTCGACCAGTGCATCAATTGGCTCACTAGTCTAATTACATATTAGTTTTTCAATGTTTAAAACAAATCAAATTCATTAAAAATCAATTCAAATTAATTCTTAACACTTTCAAATACTTTCTAACACATCATAAAAAATTCCAATCATCCAAAATATTTTCTTAACATACATTCATAGGCTTCATCATAATTATAGAACTTAACTTTTTCTTTTCCCATATCTTTTAACATAATTCACACAACTTATCCTCTTTTCCATACAAGTCTTAACACATTCACTCACTTTACCCTTAACAACTTATCTTAATATCTATTCACATATAACCACATTAATCTAATTCTAGAATCATTTTTATTGTATCAAGAAAATCCTTAAAAAATTATTAACACACAACTCCTCTTAATTATTCATTATATATATATATAATTATTAACCTTGAACGTAAGATGTATGATGTGAACCCATTAATATTATGAGATGATCAAGATAAAACTATATAAAAACTTATAATAATATTCTATTAAATTCTATCTTGATCTGCATCTTGAGCCTTTTCCAATAATCTTTATAAACTTCATTTTATCTTCCAAGGCTTTTGATCTCCATGGCTCCAAAAAATGCACCTTCATATCATGTATCTTTATACCTTATACTCCAAGGTATGCTTCAAATTCTCAGCTTATCTTCGACTTTATCTTTACAATATATCAAAAATACTAAAAATCATTAGTAATAACATCTTATCATCATCATCAAAATAAATATGGAACCACCCATATTTCAACACTTCTCAATACTATATCTTAAAGGTATCATATATCTCATAAGATTGAGATTAGTACCCTGATGAAGTGACTTATTTCTATGAGATATACAAGGATAAGAGAAGTGAGAGAGTATATTCTTGAGCTGATCTATATATAGAGCATGCTTGAAGTCTTAAATTTGTCTATTACTTATTGTTGTATTATGCACTAAGATCTTAACACCCTTCCTCTAGAGTTTGGTGTACTTGGGACTAGTTACAACACTCATCAAGAAACTTAGAGCATTAATTTCTTGATTACTCACTATATAGCCCAAGAAGAGAATCTAAACAACACTTCTCAAGCAACCCTTTTTACTACTAAATTTAAAGGTAAAGCCAAGGTGTCTAAAACCAAAGGTAAATTTCCTCATCACCCTCTACCTAAAGATATTAGTCATACTAGTAGAAATGCTATGAAGAGTATGAAATATTTTTTCTATAACAAGAATTGACAGAAGAAGTAGGGCTACTTAAAGTATAAAGCTTGGAAAGAAAAACAAAAAAAATCACGTAACTCTTTAGCTTGTGATATTTATGAATTCAATATTTCTATTATGAAATCTGCTTTATGGTGGCTAGATAGTGGAGTTTTACTCTCGTTGCTTTCACGATGTAAGGGGTTTATAACAAGGAAATCAAATAAAGAAGAGTTAGAACTGATGGTTGACAATAATGAGGAAGTAGGTGTATAATTGGTAAGAGTTGTATGTTGAATCTAGACTTTGTATTTAAACTTATTTTACATGACACATTTTATATACCATCATTTAGATTAAATTTAATCTCTGTATTTGTATTAGATAAAAAAAGGTTGTAGTTTTGTAATCGAAAACTACAGTATAAAGTTATCTTTTCAATGCAAAATATATTGGTATAACCTTCTTATCATATGGATTATATAAAATGTAATTGACTCCTAATAATTTCTATTTTTTTTCTTATGTTGTTGAGAAGGTTCTTGGTAAAAGATCTCTCATAAAGAATAAATCATACATATTATGGCATAAAAGATTTGGCTACATCTCTAAAGAAAGCGTTGAGAGATTGATAAAGGTTATCATTCTATTGACACTTAATTTTACAAATTTGGAGACATATATTAATTATTATAGAGGTAAAAATGACTAAACTAAAAAATAAAAATTCTATGCGCGGCTATAACTTATTAAAAATTATTTATACTAATATATATGATCCTTACTCACCTACTATTTATGGATCTAGTTATTTTATGACTTTTATTGATGATTTTTCCTGATATAGATATATATTTTTGTTTAAGTAAAAGTCTAAAGCACCTAACAAGTTTAAGGTTTTTAAGACTGAAGTCAATAATTAATGGAAAAAATCAATCAAGCTTGTTAGATATTACTATGAAGGTGAGTACCAGAGTGAGTATGATGTTTTAAAACAAGAAAAGAGTCAGTTTGCCAAATACTTAAAAAATTATAGAATAGTACCTTAATTTACTATGTCAGGCAATCATGCATAAGATAATTTGATCAAAAAACAAAATCATATGCTAAAAGATATGATAAGAAGCATGAAAAGGAGGATTAGTCTTTTAGAGTACTTTTAAGGTAAGGCTATAAAGATGGATTTTTATTTTTTGAATAGAGTTCCAAGTAAATTAATGCCTAAAACTCCTTCTGAGCTATAGAAAGGATAGAATCCATCTCTCACAAATCTTTACGATTGGGTTATCCCAATGAGGTACAACTATATAATCCTTATGAAAATAAATTACATTCTCGATCCCCTTATTACTATTTTGTTGGATACTTAGATAATTGTAAAGATTACAGATTTTATTATAGAAAGGGAAGGCCTAGAATTGTATAGTCATAAATAGTTAGGTTTCTGGAATTTAATGTGTATGATGAAATTTCTCTTCATAGTATTTCATATAAAAGTAGTGTTCAAACTATTATAGTTACTATTTTACACCCATTCAATCAGGATTAATGGATCATGGAACTAATGTCATTCCAATACAAAATCAGGAACCAATATAGACACATGATGAGGTTCTTGAAGCATAAGATCAAGTTGAATAGACTTTATTAAGAAGACCCACTAGATAAGGAGACTTGTAATTTTATCTGATTATATTGTTTATCTAAGGGAGAAAGATGCCTTTATAGTGATTATAGTATTAATAGCTCATTATAATTTAAAGCTACATCAGATGGATGTTAAAACTGCTTTCTTGAATAGAAACATTTATGAAGAATTCTATATAGTACAACCTAAAGAGTTTCAACAGGATGTCATGAGTCACCTAGTATAGAAATTGAGAAAGTCATTATATAAATTAAAACAATCTTCCCGTCAATGGTACCTGAAATTTAATGAAATGATTTTCGTATTCAATTTTGTAAAAATAAAGTTGAAAGATATTCGTACTATAAGATTAAGGGGTGCAAGTTGATTTTTTACTATTATATGTAGATGATGTCAGGCATATTATATGAGATTAAGCAACTGTTGTTCAAATATTTCGATATAAACAATCTTAATGAAGTATCTTTTATCTTAAATTTTCAAATTCATTAGGACAAATCTCTAATTTGTTATGTCTCTCATAAAAGACATATATAGAGCATTTGTTGAAAAGATTTAATATGAAAAATTTTAAATTATGTGCAGTAACAATCTCTTATAGAAAGAAATTATCTTTGGTACAATATTCAAAGAATGAAGTTAAAAAAAGTCATGAAAAATATTTTGTATTCTAATGCAGTAGTTAGTTTGATGTATATTCAAGTATGTACTAGGTTAGACATTGCATTTGTTGTTTATTTGTTAAGTAGATGTTTATTTAATCTAAGTATGGATCACTATAATATTCTCAAACAAAATTTAAGATATTTTTAAGGAACTAAGGATTATATGTTGACATACAAGAAAGTCAAGAATTTGAATATGATAGAGTATACAAATTCAGATTTTGTAATGTTTTCATATAATACAAGTCTATATCATGTTACATTTTTATGTTAATAGATGATGCAGTATCTTGGAAAGTGTCAAATAGACATTTGTGACCTTTTCGACTACACATGTTAAATTTATAGCATGTTATGTGACTGCTTCACAAGTAGTATGGTTAAGAAATTTAATTTTTAAATTGTCTATTGTTGACTTAATAGCTAGACTCATTCGATTGTAGTACGATAATATTTTTGCAGTGTTATTCAGTAACAATAATAAGAATATAATAGGGTTTAAGCATTTAATGATCAAGTATTTGGTCATGAAGGAGCTTGCTTAGAAAGGTGACAATAATGTGAAGTACATTTTAATTGAGTAAATCTTGACAAATCCTCTAACTAAAGGACTTTTCCCTTCCAATTTTCAAAAATATGTCTATAGTATGGATGTATAGAACTCATTTGACATTGATAGTTTACGATTATCGTGTGTACGTGCTTCAAATATGTTACATATTTTTCATATATTATGAAAATATTGTTTAAATATATGATGATCATTGTTTGGTTATTCAGTCACATATATTATTATAAATTGTTATAATATAGGTAAAAGTCTTAAAATTTGTGTCAATCTTATGCCTATTATAAGTTATTGGGCATAATTGAGGAATGCCCTTAATACTATATCTCTAGACATATATAGCTATCTCGAAATATATATATGGTTTATTAAGACATAGTAGGATATCAAGTTTTGATTCCATAAAAGGGACATAAAGTTTTCATTAGATAAAGGTTTTCCCTATTGTAATTTAGTATATAGTTATAAAAAACGTATCTATGATATAATTCAACAAAAAGATAGTGATACTGAAATCGACAAACAAAACATAGTTTATTTAAAATTTATTATGTATCATAGTATTTATTACACTGCATTTTCTCATTTATGTTAGTAAGGTAATTAGATATGTACAGTATATTGGATCTATATCATATATGATATGCACTTCTAGTATTTTTAAGTGTTTTAAGTCTTATGAGACAAAATGATGGACTTCAATTATTTTTTAATCAAAACTCAATCACTGCAATCTACTTCTTTTAATCTTTCCTATAAAATAATTAATATTTGTTCAAAGAGGAAAATGTTAGAATTTTCTTAACTATTAAGTTGGACAATCACTAATTAAATTAAGTGAAATTAAGGTTTGATCCAAAATAAAGAGAAATACGAAATTCATTAAAGAAAATGATTCCTATTAGTTTGAATTGACTATTTATTTATTAAATTTGTGATAGAAGAATTTAATATACAGTACCAATAAATAAAGTACTGCATCTCGTTCTCTTATTATAAATAAGTTTTGAATATTCAATTTATTTGAATCATTGTAAGATTCAAGTAAATAAATTCATTTATTAACGAATAAAGAAAAACAAAGGCATAGATTGACAGGGAAAAAGAAGAGGTAAGATCAAAACACGAAAAGTAAAGAGGAATTTTGTCAAACATAAAAAAAGTTTCATAAAAAATAAAGTAAGAATGAACTTGATTGGGAGCCCCCACACGGAGACTCTCAATCAACTCCCTCTCATATAGAGGGGAGATCCACTTATAAAGAGAGAATGAAAGTAAGAGAAATTAGTGGAACCCACTCTAATTTTGTATCTTGGAGGCTAAGGAAGTTGCATACATAGGGGTCTGTAGTTAGTCCGAATCAGAATTTGATTATGGATTTCTTCAATTATCACGATGTTAAGATCATGGTAGCTCGTAAAGTTTGGAGCTTATGAGCTTGAGCTTTACAGGGAAACCCAAAATTATTTCATCTTCTCCTTGTAAATTGTATGTAGAGAGAACGTCGTCCAATTCAAGTTGTGTAAAAATGAGAAATGTTGGACATATCTTTTAGGAAGGGCCAGCAAGAGTACGCTATCTTCCCACCGCCAATTACTGACGCGTACCCCTTTTATGTCCAAAATTTAAGCATGAGGAAACAGAATTAAAGCTACTAGGGTATGTGCCATTAAGAGAAAAAAAAAAAAGCCTCAGTTATCAAAGTTTTATAGTAAAAGTTTGACTAGCCTGACTAGAAAATTCGGTCGACAAGCAATTCGATGGGGAGTTTTAAACAAAGGATAAGAAATAGGTGTACCAAGTTTAGATTAGGCATGTGATACTTACAAAGCCCTGAAAACAAAGAGCCGTCCCCATAGTAAAAGTTTAACGGAGAAGAATACAAAACGAGTCATCTTAGGACTTCCTTCTGTCTTCGATTAAAAGATGCCTAATGGAGATAGAAACAGTAGGATGATATGTTTGGTCCTTGTGAACCCAAGAAGACAAATGAACGGCGAATTTAACATGCGATACATTAAGTTAAAACACTCAAGAGATTAAATTAACTTTAAAAACAATCAGAAAAATGAAACCAAACATTGGAATCTCTGAAAGGTAGCTGTTTATGACATGAGACTAGTTGTTGCAGACTTTAAAAGGACATAACTGGCCTTGCACTCGCATTATTTATTCACCAGTTCAACACACGCCCCAAGCAGCCCCTTCACGGTTGATTGCTTCCTTCTGAAGATTTGGTCGGAAAGCAGGTGCGCACCTCGTTGGAACATTCCAGTTGATAGGTCCGAGAATTTTGATCGGAGTGAAAAAAAAAAAAACTCTTTATGATACAATTGCAGTGGAATTAGGGTTAGGTTTCTAGCAATGGGATTCATAGAACTAAAAGTGATGTCATGCAAACACGTGACCGCCTTCAATTTCTTCCAGAAACTGTCCATCTACGCCTCCGTTTCCATCATCAGCGACGGAAGCGCCAAACGGAATGATCAGAGACAAAGAACGAGCACGGACACTGAAGGAGACGGCAATCCAGAATGGAACCAGGAGATGCGCTTTGATCTGGAAGAAGAAGGGGGAAAGTTGGATGGAGTCTTCATTCATTTCGAGATACGGCACGAAGGGGTTGTGTTTGGGGACAAGACAATCGGAGAAGTTAGGGTTACGGTGAAGGAAATGGTGGAGGAGAGTAGAGGAGGAATTGTGAGATTTGTGAGCTATCAGATACGCGACAGTGAGGGGAAGCCCAATGGCGTTCTGAGTTTCTCGTATAAGGTGGTCATGGTTAATCATGAGAATGGGAAGCCAAGTGATAATAGTTGTTGCGATGAGATCATATCATCTTCAGAGTCAGATTTTCGTAGTCCTAATAGTGATAATAATAGCAATAAGATTGAATATCCAAGAGTTGAGGATGAGAGCAAGTTGTTGCTGATGGCAGAAAACAAGTATCAGACACCCCACTACTCTGGGTTTCCTTCCCCTGTAATTAATTGTAATGCATGTTATCCACCGCCACCTGTGATGTACGGGGCACGTTGCTACCCTCCGCCGCCGCCACCTCCTCCTCCGCCTCCTCCTCCAGCAGCTCAATGGACATCATCATATGGTGTTTATTACAGGTACTACAACAACCATTCACAATCAGATGGGTGTGGCCAAGGTTGTCGTCGTTCAGATCCATGGGGTTGGAATGCTAGGTAAAAAGGAGTGATGTTTTACAAGCGACAGCTGTTGCTGCTTTCATTTCAACTCTTTCTTTATCCCTTTGTGTTTATCATCACATCCTGGTATTGCAGTAATTAAGTACTATTTATTGCAAGGTGTAGAGTGCCTGATTCCCAATCCAACACCTCCAATACTTGTCCACAACTTTCAATTAGGTATTCTAAACCAAAGCATCCTTTTTACCGGTAAAGTCGGACAAGTTTACGCATTCTTCAATTAATATTTTAATACAAGGATCCGACACCATAATTTCTTAAAGGACCTTTCTCATTATTCCTTACAATTCGTTTATACATCTTATATAATGTAACAGCCCAGATCTCCCCGCCTACAGATATTGTCCGCTTTGGGCCACAACCCTCACGGGTATCTCATACAAGAAAATACTATCAATTACTATTAAAACAGCTATTAACTCACCATTAAGGTAGCTACACATCAACCTGTGTAAGCCATAATGTTTTTAACCCTTATAGCTTCACAGAATTTGCAAGCATACTTGCAATGATGTTCGTGAATATGAAACGTCCCATGCCAAGTTTCTCACAATCGTCTACATTGACCATGATATTAAGTAGCTACATGTTAATACCATAGCTAACTTTTAGACATAGAAAAAATGTCAGGGCATGTAAAAGATTTTTTGTAAAAACTTTCTTCTATTTATGAACCCCTAACTTTGTTAAGTATGCACTTAATTACTTTTTTGTTTTATTCACTTCACACTCCTTATTTAGTGAATGTACCTTAGCCTTATTGTCATTTCATACTCGTTTAGTTTCCTTCAGAATCCCATCAATCTATATACCAACTTATCCCCCAAAAATCCCCTCTACTTCATCCTCCTTTATTATCAATGTGAGGTCCTCCACATTAAATTCAAGACATAACAATAACAAATATCTTTCCTAATCCGAAACCTTATTATCTCTTAGATTTCATAAAATTCATTCTCTGTCACCCCACTTTAGTTGTTATAAAGTAATGCTTTGCATCAATTCATAAACTTTCTTTGCGTAACATCTCATTGATAAGTTTGCAATATTCAATCTTGTTAACAAATTAATACCTTTATATTCCATGGAAAAAAACTTTACTAATTTTGCTTAAATTACTCATAATTTCCTCTTGTATTTCCAGTGGTGATTTTTTTTGAGTTATGCTAATAGTAACAACAACATCCACCACCTAAAAATTCAAGTTTTAAATTAATGCATAATAACATCATAATTAAAATTTTCTCATATACACTACTATAATCCTTTCTAAAATCAAGTTTTATGCTGCTGATTTCTTCCTTCTCACTTCAATTACATTCTTATCTCTATTCTTGAGAAGATGGTGATTTTACAATAGTTTTTTTCACTTGCTTCACAGAGCCTATAAAATAAATAATGTCAAAATGTCAAAACTTTTACATATTATCTTTATGAATGAAGATATATATACATAATATATAAAAACATTATGTTCAAAGTCACAAGGGATTGTGACGTGATTTTTGAAAGGAATAACAATTATAGGGTTATTTCATAGTAAAATTATTGAAAAATGACCTTTAAACATCTTTATTTTGCTCTTTTACAAACCAACATAAACCAAAATTTTTTAAAAAAGGATACAAATTACCTCTCTTATATTAATTATGTACCCACATTTGCACCTTCACCATTGAGTTCAAGTTTGGTCCATCATAATATTTTACCATTAAATGCTTATCTTAAAGAACAATTTGGGGTATAATTATTTGAAATGTATTTGAATATAAATATGGGAAATATTAAATTTTTTTTTTAACTTCTTCCAACTCATCCTCTTAAAATTTCGTCAATACCTTTCATATAACTTATTTAATTTTTAAATATTAAACTAAAGAAAGGTTAAGATCTCAATCATATGTGTTATGGGCAAATGAAAAAGGTTGCACCCAATGTTAATCATCTCATATCTATTCCTTTCTCGATTATTATTCGTATTTCATTTTTAAAAGAAGCAAATAGAACATAAGCATATAAATCAATATAGTTAACATGTTTTAAATGTTTTAATCAGAAAGTATCTTCGTGATGAGGTACAATTGCTACTATTTCAAGGAACAATAATAGCCAAAAACACAAATTCTATCTTGCTCTGCCAGGTCCTAAGAGGAGGACATATAATATATACAACATTTTTTTTCTTCTAAAACAGGATTTCTTTAAGGCATGCAAGTATCACTTTTAAGGAAGTAAACAACTTAATACTGAAACATTTTAACTCTAACTCTATACTACAATTATTATTATTATCCTTTAAAACAGGATTTCTTTAAGGCATGTAAGTATAACTTTTAAGGAAGTAAACAATTTAATCCTGACAAACATTTTAACTCTAACTCCATACGACAATTATTTCTATAACATGCTGTTGCAATTTAAAGATTTGGTAATACATTTCAAGATTTCATTTTTCCATTTCAAGGAAAAATAAACTAAAGATTATCGAGTGAACATGTACATGCCAACATAAACTATTACCAAAAAGAAGAAGAATCCACAAATAGATTAGAAAAAGCCTAGAAAACTAATGTCACCGATGTCATTATGGATGGAGGCGGGGATGGATAGTAAAACCTGTCATTTGTGCCTTTAAATGCTTATCTTAATGAACAATTTGGGGTATAAACAATTGATTTATAATTATATGACGTGTATTTGAATATCAATCTGGAAAAAAGTTTAAACTTTTTACTTCTTCTAACCCATGATTTTGTCAAAACCTTTAATGTAACTTATTTAATTGATAAATATTAAACTAAAGAACCATTAAGATCTTAATCGCATATGTTATAGACAAATGGTAAAGGTTTCATCCAATGTCTAATCATTTCTTATATGTTCCTTTCTCGATTATTATCCTTCTTTCATTTTTAAAAGAAGAAAATATAATATAAGCATATAAATCATTACAGTTAATATGGTTTAAACCTTTTAACCAAACGCCTCTTCATGAGGTACAACTGCTACTGTTTCAAGGAACCGCAATATTCAAAGCACAAATTATATCGTACTTTGTCATGTCCTAAAAGGAGGACATATAATAAATACAACTTTTTTTTCTTCCAAAACAAGATTATGCAAGTACAATTTTTGAGGAAGTAAACGACTCAAATACTGACAAACATTTTAATTCTAACTCTATGCCAAAATTATTTCAATAAAATGCATGTCGTTGCTATTTAAAGACTTGACCATACATTTCAAAACTTTATTTTCCATTTCAAGAAAAAATAAACTAAAGATTTTCAAGTGAACATGTACATACCAACATAAAATATCACCAAAAATGAGAAGAATCACAAATAGATTAGAAAAGCCTAGAAAACTAATGTCACCAATGTCATTACGGATGAAGGAGGGGATGGATGGTAAAACTTGTCATTTGTACCATTAAATGCTTATCTTAATGAACAATTTAGGGTATAATTATATGACATGTATTTTAATATAAATGTGAAAATTTTTTAAACTTTTTACTTCTTCTAACTCATCCTCTTCAAATTTTGTCAATACCTTTCGAGTAATTTATTTAATTTCTAAATATTAAACTAAAGAACCATTAAGATCTCAATCATATTTGTTATAAACAAATGGCAAAGGTTTCATCCAATGTCTAAATCATCACATATATATTCCTTTCTCAGTTATTATCCTTATTTCATATTTAAAAGAACCAAATAGAACATAAGCAATAAATCAATGTAGTTAACATGTTTAAATGTTTTAATTAGAACATCTCTTCATGATGTACAATTACTACTATTTGAAAGAACAATAATGTCTAAAACATAAATTCTATCCTACTCTACCATGTCCTAAGAGGAGGACATATAATATATACAACATTTTTTCCTTTCGAAACAAGATATCTTTAAGGCATGTAAGTAAAACTTTTAAGGAATAAACAATTTAAATAATGAAAAACATTTTAATTTTAACTCTATACCAAAATTATTTCTATAAAATTTTTATCGCTGCAATTTAAAGACTTGATAATACATTCCAAGACTTCATTTTCTAGTTCAAGAAAAAATAAACTAAAGATTGTCAAGTGAACATGTACATGATGATGTACTTGTAGTGGTCCTAAGTTTTAATAAAAAATATTAATACCACAACATAAAAGTAGGCAAGTGTACCTATCTATTGCAATATATTTAAAGTGAATCTAAGTGTCAAATCCATAAGGACTACTATTATCATTGAATCTTTATCTAAATTACCTAAACTATTAAAGGGTAAGTTGATTGATAGGTTTAATAAAGAAAATAAATGAAACAAATAAAAGTAAATTGCCAAAACAAACTCACAAGAAGTAACACTCAATGATAAAGTTAGAATTTAGGTAATTAGTTCCTTTAAAATGTATTCGTATTCATTGTTTATCTTGATTTAACTCATTTTCTAGATTTATTAGACCATAAATTTCTTAAGGTAAATCAGACTCTCTCTCGAGTTATGCAACTTTATTTAATTCAATAAATTAAGAAAAGTTTTCTCTATCCTAACCTATTGATTGCATGTATTAATTTACTCTATGGAATATATTGTTTTTGGCTAATTTCACACCTAATCCAAACATCACATGTAAGCCTAGCTCTAGGATTCCATGTAAGATGTATCATTTATGGAATGATCTAAAGCGTATAAATATTTCTCAATCAATTATAAACAATTAAAGCATTGAAATCAATGCTTACATTCGCATAACTTTCGATAAATAATGTTATTAATATCCATTAACAATTCTAACATTAAATCTAGAAATCAAAAGTTAAATTAAGATTGACAAAGAATGATACACCTTAAAGTTTATAAAACCCAAATCCTTTGAAAATATTAGTTCCTAAACATTGTATAATTCATAGAAACAATCAATAAAAAAGAAGGACAAAGAGAAGCTCTTGATGAATTAATCTATATCCTTGACTCCTTAATAGTTATTGATGTGAATTCCTTTACTTAATCTTTAAGTTCTTGCATTTGTAAGCTTCCTCTCCTTTAGAATTGGATGAAACCCTTTTGAGATGGCTTAATACTTGATTATTCTCTCTTAGTGGTTGATTGGAAGAGTGTGGAGGTTGGAAGAGGCATCAATTGGTTAAATTAGGTTAACTACGTACAGGGGCCCTACTAGAATCAAGGCCAAGATCACGACCATGATCTTAGTTGATAAGATTGAATTTTATTAAATTTTCATATGCTTTTTAATATTATTTCAATATTATTTTATTATTTAAATACTCAATTTGTGTTATATTGTGTTTAATGACAAGTTTATTTCTTTAGCGCAAATTTTAGGTCAAAGAATGATGAATTTAAAGCAATTGGAGAAAAAGGCAAGATTATATTAATTTAAAAAAAAAGAAAAAAGGAAAAAGGTAGCTTGCTATTGCGTTTTGAGCTCATCGTTTGCATTAAATGAAAAGGTGAGCATTAGGCAAAACAAGGGACGAAAGTAGTGAATTTGGGGCTATACAAAAAACAAGTGGAGAAGGCTGAATTAATTTTTAATTAACGCACGTATCCCTAGATATAAAATAGGAGAGAAGTAAGTGCTTGGAGGGCAATCTTGATTTGGTGGTCTGGCAGCTGTCTTGGGCGAGTGGGGGTGGACGAGTCTGCTGGAGAGTGGCGGCTGGAGGAGATGCTACTGTCCAGGAGGTGTGACTTGAGCTAACGGCTGAGTGGAAGGGGACAGCTGCTAGCGGCTAGAGGGTCTTGGAGTCTTGCACCAGGAGTCGACGGGTCTTGCTTGGGAGAGTGCGACTGTCTTGGTGAGAAGTGGGCCAAGGGGGGAGTGGTGCGGCTTAGACCAGTGAGGGAGTGTCATGCAGTTGTTGTCTTGGAGTGGGACTTGTGGCTTGAGTTGGGAGTTGGTTTGGAGCTTCGGCTAGACATCAGCAACGCACCACTTGCACCAAGGATGCACCAGGAGATGACCAAGAGGAGTTGCTGCATTTTTCATCTGCTGTCCGAAGTTTTGTTCTTCCATTTAATTTGTTTTGAATTAATTTCTTATTTACTTTAATCTTTAGCCGAATTTTAGTTATTGCTTTTATTTTGATTTTGTGTTATTGTTTACTTTCAAGTATGAATGAAAATTTCAGATTTATTTTTGATTAAGTATTAAATTGTTTAAGGTTTTATTTTATAT
>JAOXYD010025271.1:0-14402 GCA_028565735.1 Pinacopodium congolense | reverse complement strand
AATAATTAATATATTGTACTTTTCATATTATTTAATATACTTTAAATAATTTTTATATACATAAATAATTTTTATTATAAAATAAAATATAGTTAAAATCAAAAGTTCTTTTTATTTTTATGTTACCAAATAATCTACTCTATGAAGCTCTTTTAAAAAAGCTCTTTTTTAAGTGACAGCCAAACAGTCAACTGTCTTCTTAGAAAAACTCTTCTCAGAAAAGCTCTACAGAAAAAAGCTTTACTAACAAAAGCTCTACTAAAATAAGCCCATCCAAACTGGCACTTAGTAAAAGTAATTATAGTGACTATAGTTTTATCCTATCCATCAAGTAAATATTAAAGTTTGCTTGTTTTGTACATCACACTATTTTAGAAATTTTGCAGACATACGCTTCAACAAAGTGTAGCTAATTTTCTTTATATCTCTTATTTCCTTACTTTGAATTTTAATTTTGCCACATCAACTACAAAACAAGAATTAAGCATGACTCAAATAAGAAATAAATTATATATATATATACATATATTTATTAGGATTTGAAATATTATTTTGAACTTAAAAATATATGATTTAATCCAGCAAACTCTTTATTTAACTTCAAAATGTGAATTTATATCAACAACAAAATATATTTTTTATTAAAATTTTTTATCCTATTTATTCTTTTTATAATCGCAAGACCTCAACTCAAGTTCTACTGAATAAAAGAAAGCTAAGCCATCAATTATTCGTTAGGGTGAGACAATTATAAATAGATTAATATCTTTCTTCAAAATTAGGAAATTCTGAGTAGGTTTTACAGTATGTTTGGTTCATGATAATAATTATTCTATTACCCATCTATTTTTAATAATTATGATTTTTTTTATTAACAAAAAGCTTATGAAATAATTATTACTGGCATTAAGTATTCTTTATTTTTTAGGGATAGGTAAAGGTTATCTCCAGTGGTTTTTAGCTATTCTAAAAATCACGTAATTCGTTATTTACTTTTTTTTTTCTTTCGCTTGTCTTCTTCACACCTTTCAGTAGAAAGTTCATTTGATCATTTCTACTTCACTCCTGCGTTAACTTCTTCTTCATTTTCACTCTCTACCTCATGATTTTCTTCGCCAGAAACCTCACTCACTCTTCAAGTCAACCTAACCTTTTACCATCTATCCTTAATTTCTGGTAAAGAAAAGAAAATTGAATAGATATGAATAATCTTGGATCAATAATGTTACAACCTCCAATAACTTATGATATCAAAAAAAAATTATTGGCAATTGAATTAAATTATGATAATCTTAAACGAGTTGCTCGTCCAAATCCATTAGCAAGGTTTTTCAATAGTCAATTTTCTAAAAAATTCTTTAAGCAATCCTAGCTTTAACAAGAGGTTAAAATATATATACTACTAATTACTTGATGTTTTAAAATTTTAATAAGTAAACATAATAGAAAAGAATGAAATAAATTCGACTGTACTTAGTCAAATTTGTAGATAATTTGGTAAAAAATATACAGGTGCAATTAGTAGAAAATTTTCTATTTACATTAACAATAAAATTTTGTTTAAGAGTTTTTTTTTAATTTTTTAGACTTTCTTATTTTACTACCAAAAAATTATTCCTTTTTGAACTCATATCAAGCTCCATTAAATAAAAGTTAATTACTCCTTATATTGACTCCAAATCAAGGTCTCATGTTTGAGACGTGCAATGAACCAAATAAAAAAGAGGAAGGAATAAGAATACTTGAATTAAGGAATGCAACATGATCTGATAACATAAGAGATTACTTAAATTTTGATCGATAAGTTTAAATACACTTATGCTTATCCTTTATATTGAGTGTAATAGATGAATTTTTATAAGTAACTTATAGATTTTTTTAAATGTTTCAAAAGTTCAATTAAAAGTTTCAAAAGTCCTAAATAACTATATCAAAAACTTACTAAATTTATTATATTAAATTAATCAGTAACTTCATAAAAAATGCATAATTAATCTAACAAATTCTTTATTTAGAATTAAGAAATGTGTACTTACATTAATGACAACAAAAATATTTTACCTCTTTTACTTAAAATTTTTTATCCTATTTTTACTCTTTCAACCCACTACCCCAAATCAAAGTCTACTTAACCAAAAGAAATTAAGCTAAGAATTTGTGTGGAATGTTCCGTGAAAGTTACTAGATGTGATAGGGTTAGGTCATGGTAATTAATATTTGCATGCTTTATAAATAAAAAGTTTTTGCATACTCTATCAAAAGCCAATCTAGGGGAAATAAGGTTTGATCATTATTTTTCCAATCATGAACGAAAGAAGGCAATGCATGAATTTCCACACCTAAACATTTAATAGGAATTGTGGAAATCCTATCTCTAAGTACCTGATCCAACAATTCATGGTTTTGAAATAAATTATTTGATATATTTCATGATAGGGAGAAAAAAAAGAAGAAGTTTGCTTTTTTTGTATATCAAATCCCAGAGAAATTTTGCAACCATAAAAATGTGTACTTATATCAACAACAAAGAATTATTTTATATTTCATCAGAAAATTTTTGTCCTATTGTTTAAGTTCTTGTTTCTTTTAAATCTTTCCACCTAGTATTTTTTATGTTCCTAAGTCAAGGTCTAGGGAATAAAAGGAAGTTAAGCCAAGTATTGTCTTGAGTAAGGTTTCAGTAATTTACTAGATGTGATTGAAGTAGGTGATATAAATTGATAAGTGTTTTGTACGTATATGTATGTTTTGGGGTGAGACAATCATAAATAAATAAACCATACTCTTCTTCAAAATATTACTTCAGAGTGAAGAACCATATGTTTACCAAGTCTAGGCTACCAAGACTTTAAAAACACAACAATAGAAATAGTGTCTTAAGTTCTGCATAACTTCATTTCAAATAATAAAATTTATAATAAATTGAAGTCACTGGTTATATTAGTTTCTCTTAACATGTCGAATGGGAAGTAATGCACAAATCATCATAAAAGTGTCATCTTTTTCTTGGTCCGGCATTTCTTTTCTTCAAATGATTTTACTATTTAACATTTGTTAGGTCCACCAAATAAAAAAAGTGGCTGTGATTTTTTTTCTCCTGTATTTCTTTTGATCTCTCCAACCAATAATTATTCTTTTTTTAATCACAGTTAATGTTACCATACAACAAGTCAACAAATCTAGTTTTATTTTGCTTTTATTTTGTTTTGTTCTCTATGAATGATATGTAGGTGACTTTCTTTGTTTTATAAGGCATCGATTGTAGGCATCGTTTTTTATTTATTTTATTTTTAAATTTTTAAGCATTTTTAGGTTGAAATTTAATTATAAATAGGCTAGAGTTGCGGCAGATGAATATAGAGAGCAAAAAGAGTACGAAGAAAGCTGGAGAGAGTGAAGAAATAAAACCAAAATTTAAAAAAAAATGTGTGAGAGGTGTTGGCTGGCCAAGATCAAAGTGTATTTTGATCTTGAAGTTATTTTAGTGTATACCTTAGTCTGGTATTTTCTATACCTTCTTATTATTATTTTGTGGTTATTGCCCTTGTTTATTGAGTAGAGAGGACTGGTTATTGTACTCATTATTTTATATAGTGGATGATTTACTGACTTGCATCCTTAGTTTTTACTCCTCAATTTTGAGGTAGTTTTCCCCGTTAAAAATTCCAATGTCTCATGCAATTGGTTTCTTTAGATATTTTTGTTCATTTTTGATTAAATTACTTTTGGGCCCGTCAAACTTAAAAGTTTTCGAGAGAATTATTTTTACCATTCTACTGCGATAATATTATTATTATTGTCATTATTCTCCCTACAATTGGTATTAGAACTATTTTCAGTTAATAGCCGTGTGTAATTATGGAGAGAAAGTTCAACAAAATCACAAGTGTGAATGGCACAAATTACCACATATAGAGGAACAAGATGAAAGATCTTCTATTTGTGATGAAGTTGCATTTGCCAGTATTTGTTGCACAAAAACTAGTAGATAAATCCGATGAAGAGTGAGCTTTTAAATAGAGCAGGTATGTGATTTTATAAGGCAAATTGTTGAAGATAATGTGTACAATTATATTTATAGTGAAACGCATGCTAGAAATTTGTGAAATAAGTTTGAGGAATTATATGAATCAAAGACTAGCAACAATAAATTATTTTACCTAACAAAGTTAGTACAATTGAAATATAAAGAAGGAAGTTTAGTTGCAGATCACTTGAATGAATTTCAAGGAATTGTGGATCAATTGTCAAGTATGGGTGTTAGTTTTGATAATGAAGTTCTTGCTCTTATAGTATTTACATTAGTACCTGATTCTTGGAAAACGTTAAAAATTTTGTTAATTTTGTTAACTAATTCTACCCCTAATGGTGTGGTAACTATGAAGTTAGTAAAAAGTGGTATTCTTAATGAAGAGATGAGACACAGGTCACAAGGTTCTACCTCTTCACAATCAGATGTTCTGTTTACAACCACTAGGAACAAAAGTCATAGTAGATTTTCAAAAGGCAATAATAGAAGCAAAAGTCGAGGTAAGTCTAACAAATATGCTAACACTGAATGCCACCATTGTCACAAAAAGGGGCATATTAAGAAGTTTTACAGAAAATAGAAAAGAGATAGGGAGAATGAAAAAAAGCGAAGTGATGATAGCGATGATGAGAAAGTGACCGCTACAACTGAGCAAGAATTTCTTCTTCTCTACGATGTTGATTCTGTCAGCATGTCAAATCATGGAACCAGTTGGGTGATTGATAATAGTGCCACTATACATGCAACAGGCTGAAAGAATTTTTTCACGTCCAATACTCTTGGTGATTACAGAATTATCAAATTGGATAACGATGGTAATTCTAAAATTATTAGTGTTGGTGATATTTATTTGGAGACTAACTATGGTGTTAGGTTACTTCTGAAAAATGTGAAGCATGTTCCTGACATTAGGCTGAATTTGATTTCCATTGGCAAACTGGATGAAGAAAGTTACTGTAACACCTTTCAAAATGGCCAAGGGAAATTGACTAAAGGTTCTCTTGTGGTAGCTCGAAGTAAGAAATATTATGCACTTTATTTGATGCAGGCTAAAATCTCTAAAAGCATGGTTAATGCAGTGAAAAATGATGATAAAGTGGAAATATGGCATAAGAGACTTGGTCATATGAGTGAGAAAGCTATGTTGATATTAGTCAAGAAAAAGAGCTTGACTTGGTTGAACAATGTGAATTTGAAGAGATGTGCTCATTATCTAGTTGTAAAGCAATATAGAGTTTCCATCAAGCAATCTGCAGATCCATGTAAAAAAACTTAAGGTATTACAGTTAATATATTATGATGTATATGGTCCATTTAAGACTATATCACTTGGTGGTTCCCATTATTTTGTTACATTTATTGATGATTATTCGAGGAAATTGTGGGTTTATCCTCTGAAACAAAAAAAATAGGTTTTGGATGTACTTAAGCAGTTTCAGGCCCTAGTTGAGAGAGAAACCAAGAAGAAGGTAAAATGTCTTAAGTCAAATAATGGGAGCGAGTACATTAGACCACTTGAAAGATATTGTAAAGAACAAGATATTCAATACAAGACATCTCCACCTAAGATACCTTAGTTGAATGGTGTAGTTAAGAGGATGAATAGGACACTTATAGACTGGGTCAGATGTTTACTTTCACATGCAGAGTTGCCAAAGTCATTCTGGGCTGAATCATTGAATACTGTGTTACATGTCTTAAACCTTTCTCCATGTGTTCCTTTAAAATTTGATATTCCAAAAAGGGTATGGTCAGGAAAAGATATATTTTATGATCATTTGTGAGTTTTTGGATATAAGTCATTTGTGCATATTCCTAGTGATGAAAAGTCAAAACCTGATGTTAAAACATGACAGTATGTATTTGTTAGCTATGGTCTAAATGCATTTGGTTATAGGTTTTATGATTCAGTTGAAAAGAAACTTGTAAGAAGTCAAGATTCAGTGTTTGTAGAGAACGAGACCATAATAGATATTAATAAGGTTAAGAAGACGGATCTTCCAACCAGTACTGATTCTAAGATAGTGCCTCCAGTGATGGTGTCTAAGAGAGTTGAAGATCAAACTAAATAAGTAGAAGTTGAAAATGCTCCCACACAGATAGATTATGATGAGGATAATAAGCATCCAGCTCCTAAAGGTCAAGTTTCATTTCAACCGCGGAGAAGTTTAAGAAGTAAACAACCTTCCACTAGATATTATTCTTACACTTATGAGTTGAATTTGACAGATAATGGAAAACCTAAAAGTTATGATGAAGTTAAGAAAGAATGGATTGAAACCATGCAAGATG
The DNA here is from genome assembly GCA_028565735.1 of Pinacopodium congolense. Taxonomy (NCBI): domain Eukaryota; kingdom Viridiplantae; phylum Streptophyta; class Magnoliopsida; order Malpighiales; family Erythroxylaceae; genus Pinacopodium; species Pinacopodium congolense. The sequence continues at coordinate 8,080 of JAOXYD010025271.1, read as the reverse complement.
AGATGAAGTCATTGCATGAGAATCATACCTTTGAATTAGTGAAGCTACCTAAAGGTAAGAGAACTTTTAAGAATAAGTGAGTGTACATAGTCAAGCCTGAAGAACACTCTTCACAACCACAATATAAAGTTAGACTAGTTATCAAAGGATTCAGTCAAAGGAAAGATATTGATTTTGATGAGATATTTTCTCCCGTTATTAAGATATCTTCCATCCATGTTATACTTGGTTTAGTAGCTAGCCTTGATTTGAAGGTTGAGCAGATGGATGTAAAAACAACATTCCTACATGGCGATCTAGAGGAAGAGATCTACATGGAGTAGCCAGAGGGTTTTAAGATAAAAGGGAAATAGGCCTATGTTTTCAAATTAAGAAAGAACTTATATGGTTTAAAACAAGAATCAAGACAGTGGTATAAGAAGTTTGAGTCAGTTATGGGGGGGAAAGGCTACAAGAAGACTACTTTAGACCATTGCATGTTTTTACCAAAAATTCTATGATGATGATTTTAACATTCTTTTATTATATGTTGATGGCATATTAATTGTTGGCAAGAATGCTTCCAAGATTGATTGTTTGAAGAAGCCGTGAGTAAGTCTTTTGCCATGAAAAGACTTAGGGTCAGCAAAGCAAATCCTTGGTATAAGAATTAATCGAGATAGGAAAGCGAAGAAGCTATGGTTATCTCAAGAGAAGTACATTGAGAAGGTGCTTCAGAGATTCAACATGGATAATGCTAAAGTTGTTAATTCTCCTCTTGCTAATCACTTTAGATTGAGTAGTAATCAAAGTCCTTTTACTGATGAAGATAAGGCACGTATGTAGCGAGTTCCTAATTCTTCAGTGGTTGGTAATTTGATGTATCCTATGGTGTGTACTAGACCATATATTTCTCATATTGTTAGTGCTATTAGTAGGTTCCTTTCTAATCCTAGAAAGAAACATTAGGATGCTGTTAAATGGATATTAAGGTATTTACGTGGGACATCTAGATTGTGTTTGTATTTTGGTAATGATAAGCCTATACTAGTTGGTTACACAGATGCAGATATGGCTGGTGATCTTGATTCCAAGAACTCTACTTTAAGATACTTGATATCATTTGTAGGGGGAGTAGTATCATGGCAATCGAAATTACAGAAATATATTGGACTTTCTACCATAGAAGCTGAGTTTATTGCGGCAACTGAAGCTTGTAAAGAGTTGCCATAGATGAAGAAATTTCTGAAGGAACTTAGTTTTGAACAAGAACGGTATATGTTATTTTTTTTATAGTCAAAGCGTTATTCATCTTAGTAAGAATTCTTCTTTCCATTCAAGATCGAAGCATTTTGATGTGAGATATCATTGGATATTAGAATCCAAATAGTTATAGCTTAAGAAGATCCATATTGATTATAATGGTTTGGATATGGCAACAAAATCTTTACCAAGAGAAAAGCTTGAGGTTTGTTGTTTGACTGCAAGAATGATAGTTCCTTTCATATTGACATGGAGGGGAGTTTGTCAGAGTTCGCGCCACTATGCAACAAGTTAATAAAAGTGGATTTGTTTTGCTTTTATTTTGTTTTGTTCTCCATGAGTGATATGTACAGTTGTTCAGTGGCTTTCTTTGTTTTATAAAGCACCGATTGTAGGCGCCATTTTTCATTTGTTTTTTTGTTAAATCTGTCAACATTTGTAGGCTGAAATTTAACTATAAATAGGCTAAAGTTGTAGCAAATGAATATAGAAAGCAGAGAGAGCACGAAGAAAGTTGGAGAGAGTGAAGAAATAAAACTAAAAACAAAAAAAAATTATGTGAGAGGTGTTGGCCTGCCAAGATCAAAGTGTATTTTGGTCTTGAAGTCATTTTAATGTATACCTTAGTCTAGTATTAATATTTTATGGTTATTGCCCTTATTTATTGAGTAGAGAGGACTAGTTATTGTACCTATTATTTTACATAGTAGATGATTTACTGGCTTGCACTCGTGGTTTTTATTCCTCAATTTTGAAGTGATTTTCCACGTTAAAAATTCTGGTGTCTCCTATGATTGGTTTCTTTAGATATTTTATGCATTTATGATTAAATTATTTTTAGGTTCGCCCAATACGAAAGTTTTCGGTAGAATTATTTTTATCATTCTGCTATGATAATATTACTATTGTCATTATTCTCCCTACATTCTTAAGGGTTCATTGACTAGAAGTTAATTGGTGCTTATATTGACCCCTAGTCAAGATATGGTGTACTGACCAATATTACAGCAATAAAGGAATTAAAAAATTTATAATAAATTAACTTCATTACTTACCCTTTTTTTTCTTGACGTGGTGAATGGGAGAGTGATCCATGGATCATCCTAAAAATGTCACTATTTCTTTTTTATTATGGGTTTTTTTTATGTCTAGCATTTTTAGGTTTACAGGGAAAAAAACAAGGGTCTAGGATTTCTTCTTCCTACCATTTGTATGTCACATTTCTTTCAACCTCTTTAATCAATAATTATACCTTTTTTTAAGGTTCATAAAATAAAAGCTAATTAGTCCTTGTATTGACCCCACCTAGTCAAGTTCTACTGAATATTAAGGCAATAAAGGAATGGCATAATCAAAGAATAGAAACCCATATGGTCCGAATATATAAGAGAACATGCTAGGATCTAAAAACTGGATATATCATAGCACGTGGCCTGACTTCTTAGCATCTATTACATGGGTCAAATACCACCAGAGGAACTCAAAGGATTATGGTCCTCTAGATTACAGTGAATCTCATCTATATTTTTAAAACCAAAATCAAGACAAAGTACTCAAATTTTTATGAGAACTAAAAGATTAATAAGGATTATTATAGCTGAAATCTCAATTATACTAGTTAAGACCTAAGTTCTTTTTTCTCTTAACGAACATCAACTTTCAAGACCTATCTCTTAAGGATCTAAACTAACTAATTTTTCTTGTATAACTTAAAGTTCAAATAGGATCACTAGTCTGATACTTTCAAATGCATAGGATCCTCAAGTAGAGACAAGTGTAAAACATACTCATATATCTATGTAACATAAGTAAACTTATTGAAGATTTAAATTTTCAAGAGAGAGAGATTTTTAGAGAAAGAAGTCATAAAGGAAATACACCACTTTTTATTAATGGAAGCAAAGGATGAATACAATGGAAGAGATCATTTGCTTTTAATAAGCAAAGGGACACATAAAAGGACAAACATCTTTAGGATAAAATCAATGTCACATCCTAAAGATAAGAGCAATGTCACGAAATAAGAACAAAGTCACATTATATAAGGATCCACAATATAAAAACAAACAACTTTAAAAGATATGTCATTTAGACATAAAGACAAACAATTTTTAATACAAGAACCCATAAAACAAAAAGGAATTAATCATCTCGTCGTTTTGAATGCGTTCTTGCTACGATTGCATATTAGATGGGAATGCTCCTGCACTACTATTGTCACTGTCATTGCCCTTTCTTCTCTTTTTTCTAAAGCTTAGTTCTTCTGCTTTTAACTTTTTTTAAAAAAAAATTCAAGTGATGAATCATCAATGATAAGAGGATCATCATTTGAGTCTTGAGCATCCTGGAAAATTAATACCACAAATTGGGATAAACCAGTTGCATCTAGGCCTTAGTGTAGGATTATGATAGGATTGTCTGGAATCTCGATTAGGTTATACTGCATACCTATGGATATGGAAGGTCTTGAAACATTGAATCCAGAAGAAACGACATTTTTATTAGTGTATGGGATTTAAAAGTCTAGCATTTGAGGCTTACCATGGATGAATTCTCCTGGGTAAGGCTCAATAGATGTCAAAACAACTAGCAATGCATACATAGAAAAATGGGTTACAGATTCAAGAAAATCTCTAAGACTCTTAAGAACATTTTCTTTATATCGTGGCCATTGAACTGAAGTATGTCAAAAATATACCTGATTTTTTGTATTAATAGACTTATCTGGGCTTTGTTGTAAGGTTGGTGAAGAATAAAGAAGCATTGCATCAGTGGTTGGTACCATTTAAGAAAGGTTCCCAAAAGGGATTTTTCATTTTCTCTACCACATAAATCTCGTAGATTCACAAGGGATAAAGAGAGATAACATAAGCATATAGGGTAGAGAGCGTCTAGATGTACCACATGATATTTTCTAACATATGACCATTAAGAAAGAATACTGTGAGATATGGTGTCTGAATGTTAAAAAATATGGACAACAGTAGATACTTGGTTACTAAAGGAAAAGGTGAAGGTAGTAAAAAGGGTTTAGTCAGGCAAGATGAACAATTTCACCAATGGTAGTAAGAGTCCTATTTTTCTTCACTTTGGCAATGCTTGGTAGGTTAGCTATGGAAAGAATGAGAGGAATAGATCTTGATGGAGTGATAAAGGGAATGAGTTTCTATAGTCAAGAGAGGAAATAAGCTAAGGTGTTTTGATGACCCTTGATATGTTTAATTGTAAATTTATAGTAGGAGAATCAGTACTTTCATCTAAGTAATTGGTTATTTGATAAATTTTTTTATTATAGTCTAAGATCTTTGGGAAAGACGTATTATCTATTTCTACTATAAAGAAATGAGGACTGAGGTGAAAATTAAAATTTGTATACCTCTTTTTATTGCCAGAATATGCTTGTAGATTGCATGGTAATACTTTTCTGAGTCTTTAAATTGTCCACTAGCATGTTTATAGTAGAACTACTATCCTTCTATCTCTCCTATTAGCATTGCTCCCAAAAAATCTTCACTGGCATCAGTCTATAAGATTCTTTTGCTTTGTCAAGAATCTTTAGTGAAAATAGATGCTAACTAATCTGCTTTAGTTGTTGGGCTACTTTTGTTTGATTAAGGCCTCATGATGATGGATTTTTCTTAAGTAATTTTAATAAATGGATGGTATTATTGGACACATGAGGGATGAAATCATTGATATTATTGGTAATTCTTAAAATTTTTTGGATTTTTTTAATAGCAAGATTTGTGCCTGGAAAGTTTAATAATTCATCAGTTATATATAGACCAGGTTAGTAGAATTCATCCTGAAAACTTATTCCTAGAAATTCTATCTGAGTCAATCTAATCTGACTTTTGTGGGTTAAGAGCATTATCACATATTTCTCAATAAGTGTAAAAAACTATCTTAAGAAGGCTTGATGCTCTTTATGGGTCTCAGAGTATAGTAATATATCATCAACGTAAATAAAAGAACTTGATAAAATAGGTTGATAAATCTTTGTCATGGCCTTTTTAAATAGTGATGGGGCAATTTTTAATCCAAATGTCATTATTATTCATTAGTAGTGGGAATTAAGAATGCAGAATACTATTTTCAGTCGATCTTGTGGGTCAACATCTAATTGCCAAGATTTAACTTTCAAATCAAATTTGTAGAATATTCTTATCTCCTTGATAAATAACCTTGTGTATTTATCTTGGAAAGAGTAAATTTATCATCTTAAAGAAAATTATTCAAAGGTTTATAGTCAATAAATAACCTCTTCTTTCCTCTTTTATATTCTAATCTTTTATTCACATAGAATGCTTAGCATGCCCAATCTAATTCGATTGGTTTGATTAGTCTTTGATTCAAACAAATAGTATATTCTTCTTATTTCATATTTAAGTCTTCTGGATTCATTCACAGATGAGTTGCCCTTGTAATATTAATGCCCTCATTTTTTTAAAAGGCAATTGGACGTAAAAATCTAAATTCTTCCATAAAGGATATGAATGATTGAATTAGTCACAACTCTTTGGATAATAGTTTAAGAATTGATTTCTTATATCTTCATATCTAGAGGGAATAGCTTGTAATTCAAAGATGTTGTGATCTTGTATATATGCTTGAAATCCCTATTTGTAACGAATACCTTGAGGTAGAATATGTAACTTTTCAGCTTGGTAGTAAACATCCATTCTAATAAGGATGTCAAAACCAAGAAGATCACTGCTTAGAACTTTTGTCCACATAATGCAATTTGAAAAGAAATTTATCCCAATCCTTCTTTTCATAATAAGATCGATCTTGAATGATTTGCCATTAGCTGCAGTAAATTATTCCTTATAAGGCTACCATTCTTCTATAGGAAGGATGTATGGCTTCATAACACTCTTACAAGAACATGTATCTATATAAACAGTTACCATGATTGGCCTATGGTCCTTTTCAAGGAGTAGTTAAAGTTTGACATACGGTCACGTTACCACTAACTTCTTTGGTTCGAGCTTTAGACATGACTGTTTTAGCATATACATGGGTTCTTCTTCATAAAGAAAAAAGACTTCATCATTAAAAGAGTCATAAAAGAGTAATGCAAATAGCATCTCCTCATCTCCATTGAATTATTATTCAAAGAGAGACTTAATGTCTTCATCTTCCCTTATAGGCATCTTAGCTTCAATGGACTACAAGACTTCATGTCTTTTTTTGATCTTTAAGGACATCTTCTTACATAATTTCTTGGATGTCCACACAAATAACACATATTTGATTTTCTATCCCTGGAACTCGTTGTTTAAAAAATCTTATCTTACCTTTCTTTCTAAACTAGGGACTTGGATGGACTTTGAATGGATGCCTCTTAAAGTAACTTTTCTTCTTGGTATGACAGTCACACTTCTCGATGTCTTTATACTTGATCTTTAGGTAGAGCTTCTTGCAAACTTATTTAAGTTAAGGTCTATCTTTTAACGTAGCCTTGAAAAACTTCTATTGTTTACAAAATATTTCTAGTGTTACCAAAGCTAGTTGATAACTTTCTCGAAGAGAAATTTTTGACATATCCCTATAGAGAATACTAACTATGCATTATAACTTTGGTTGTAATTAATCAGGAAGTGAGGTAATGAATGTATACTGAAGATTCACATCATTGAAACCGTTGAACATGTAATATTTTTCAAGTCCTTTCACTTCATAGAGTAGCACTTTATTTCAAAGTATTCATATTTTCCTTGTCAGTCTATAAGTTGAAAATCCCCAATGAACTCCTTATGAATCATTCCTAATAAGGCACTGGCTTCTGGAACTTAGACAACTTATATTCACCTGTATTCACCTAAAATTTAGAACCATTCTCTCGGGTTTCCTGTCATCTTGGATACAAATTATGTTAAGATTTCTCTGAGAGAAGCATTTGTTCTTATAATTTAAAGATCTATCTAGGTACTGAATTTATGTAACCAATCTTTCCATTTTATAGGTGGAACATTATCAAAAGCAAACCATAATCCTGAAGCAAGATGATATGTGGGAGTTTCCTGTGGTTTAATTGGTTTAGCCATTGATTCGCCATCTTTAACATCTGGTTCAACTTATGTTCCTTAAGGAGAATGTGGAACAACCATCATTATTTGAGATATCTCAAGAAGATCGACATACTATTATGAGCTTTCAAAGCTTTAAATTAAAGGATCAAAATCTTAGGTTTCAAAGCTATCTAGAATTGGATGAAGAGTTATAATAAAGTCTCGAGTTGTCATAAGTTCCTTTCTTTTTTCCTTTTTTAGGGAAGGATTTGCATTTAGTGGAGAGGTTGAAGTAACATCTATTGGCTTTTGATCTAGTTTGGAGGGTTTTGTAGATTTTAGAAGGGTAATATTTATAAACAACAAATAAGACATCATAAGTGGGTTGTATAGCTGGGAATGTTGAAGGATAAGGTTCATAAATAAATCTAGCTACTCTAATGTTTGACTCAATTCTCTGGAGCTCTTCTCTGACCTTTTGTAATTCTCTTTCCTTTTTAGAAAAATTTAGCCTATAATATTGTTGGTCAAGATATCTGTTGCGTTGGTTAGGTGACTCAAAATTTGACGGGTGTTTTGAAATGATTTTTGCTTTTAAAACCAACGTACTTTTCAGGCAAGTGCACCTATCGCAAAAGTAATAAAGCAGAGTAAAAATTAAGCTCCGAGTGTCAAACCCACAGGGAATTGTTTACTTAACTACTAGATTGATTGGATTACAATTATTTAGGAAAATCCAATTAAAAGTGATTTAAATTTAGAAAAGAGCTAAAAAGGTGACACTTTGGCTTAAACACTTGAAAAAGATTTTTGATTGATTTTTA
>JAOXYD010025260.1:0-14403 GCA_028565735.1 Pinacopodium congolense | reverse complement strand
TAAGCACAATAAACAATACAAATATTTATAAAAATTAAATTAATAACCAAAGGGTCTCAAATAATTCAAACAACAAATCCTAAAAATATTTTAGCCATAAATAATAATAAAAATAAGTTCAAACAAGTCTATATTCATGAAAATGCAAAACATAATAAAAAAAGTAAATAAAAAAATCTAAAAAATCTAAAAAAATCTTAAACTTAATGAACTCTTGATGTTTTTGTGCTTGTGTAGCTTGAAGTTTGATCTTCAACTCTATCCGAATCCTCCTTGGCTGCTGCTCTCTTCTTGTTGCTCGCCTCCTACTTCTCCTATTTCAGTTCTTCTCTCCACTGCCTCCCTTGAATCTGATTTTCTGTCCGAATCTGTTCTATTCTACGTTTTTACTCTTTTATTTCTGTAGCTTCTAGGTCAAGTGGGGTTACTGGACTGGACTGGTTGCTGGACTGCAGCTGGGGAGCTAGGTCTACTAGGGAGGAAGGGATCTGCTAGCTGGAGCGAGTTGTTAAGGAGCATAGGTGCGTGACCTAGGCGCGCGAGTCTGGAGTGGCGAGGCGGGCTGGGCACTCGTCTACTAGTCTGGGTCTGGAGGAGCGTGGGTTGGGGCGAAGCTGGCAAGTCTGGGGCGATGGGCTTCTCGCGTCTGAGCTTAGGGGCGCTGGATCTGCTGGTTGGTCTGCAGGGCTTGCAAGAGGCGCAGGCTTTCGACTCTTTCTGGCAGGCTGGATGCTGGGCTATCCTTCCAGACTGTTGGACGGGCTTCTGCTGGGTTGCCTTTCATTTAGGGCTGGTCTAGAGCCTAGTTGGTCTAGGCTTGCTGTTTTTTTTTTCTTTTTTTCTTTTCTTTTCCTTTCTTTTTTTAACTTTAATTTTTAAATTTAATTTACCTACACAATAAATAAATGCACTAATAAAATTTAATTCTAACCCAATATTAATAATTAAATAATAAAAAAAACTTAAATAAAAACACTTAAATAAATAAAACGTACTCTAAATTAACACTAATCACAATCAAATCAATAATTAAAATTATATTAAATAAAAGCACACAAAATAAATATTAAAACACAATAATAACAACCTAATATGCAAGAAATACATGCAAAACACTTAGAAAAACACATACTAAAACACAATTATCAAATATAATACCATCAATTAACAATACTAGGAACCACTTTAAGTTCCATAACAAATTTCATGATCGAAATCCTTCACTGCCTAGAAATTACAATATACTCAGCCTCAATTTTTGAATATATGATAATTGATTGTTTGGAAATCTTTTAACTAATCGCACCAGCACAAAGAGTAAATATATACCCTGACTATAATCCACTATCATTATGATCAGACTAAAAACTAGCATTCGAATAACAATGAACTCTCCAATAAACTCCTCTATAGACTCAGAACATCTTTAGTTCTTCTCAAATACTTTAAGATATTTTTCACAACCGTCTAGTGACCCTCACTAGGACGGGCTTGATATATGCTTGTTATGATCAAATCATAAGTAATACTTGGACTTATACATGGCATCATGTATATGATTGATCTAATAACCAAAGCATATAGAATAGAATTTTTTTCTATCTCTCTCTTCTTATTTTATAAGACACATACTCTTAGAAAAAGAAATATCTTGTAACATGGGTAAGAATCCCCTCCTGAAATTCTCCATGTTTAACCTCTTTAACACTTTTTCTATGTATATGGATTAGGAAAAACCCTCTTTAACATTTTGTCTATGTACGTGGGTTGGGGAAAACCAAGTAACCTCTTTGATCTATCTCTATAAAACTTTATACCCAGTATATAGGCTACTTCTCCCATATCCTTCTTAGAAAAGTTTTTGTATAACCGTATCTTAATAAACTATAGCATAGTAATGTCATTTCCAATAAGTAAAATGTCGTTCATATAAAGTACTAAGAAAGCGATTGTACTCCAAATTATCTTCTTGTAAATATAAGTTTCATTCACATTTTTGATAAAATCAAACCCTTTGATTTTCTTATCAAAATAGATGTTCCAACTCCATGTCGCTTGCTTTAGTCCATAAGTAGATCTTTGCAACTTGTATACTCGATTAGGAAATTCTTGGGATTTAAAACCCTTAGGTTGTATCATATACACATATTAGAGTAAATTTCTATTAAGAAGTGTTGTTTTGACATTCATTTGTCAAATTTTATAATCATGGTATGTAGCTATAACCAATAAAATCCTTATATAATAAAACATTACCATTAGTAAAAAGGCTTCATCAAATAAACTCCTTATTTTTGTTTATAATCTTTTGCCACTAGCCTTATTTTGTAAGTATGCACATTTCCGTCTTTTTTTTTTCTTAAAACCCCATTTACATCTAATAGCTACAATACCTTTAGGTACATCCATTAAAGTCCATACTTAGTGTCTATAGATTCCATTTCAAATTTCATAGCCTCTTTCCATTTTAAAGAATTAATGTTTGATATTGATTCCTTAAAATTAGTAGATTCATCATCCATGAGTTAAACATCTTCTTCCCTTTTCAATATGCAGATATAATATAACAAGAGGACAACGTATTCTACTAGCACATCGTGGACTATATATTTCTTAAACCATTGGTTATACATCTAATATATTAACTTATGGTTCTTATTCCACTTAGATGTGTATTTGTAGTTCTGGAACTTCTCTAAGTTATGCTTCACTTCCACTACTTTTCTTAAGAATAAATTCTCTTTCTAAACAGGTAGTATGTCTTAATAAAATCCCTTTTGCTCAAGAGAATGATAAAATTGATGGCTAAAACTCTCTTTTAGATACACTACATACTTACATTTATATTATTTAACTTCAAGCTTATCAAATATTGTACGCTTTAAAAAATCATCACATCTCTAAATCTTTAAGTGTAACAACCTTGGTCTATAACTGATACATATATCATATAAAGTCTTATTAATAAATTTAGACAAACTTCAGTTTAAAAGGTAACCAACAGTTTTAAGGGCATATTCCTAAAATAAAATATAAAGAATTACATGACTCATCATAGAGCGTATCATATTTAACAAGGTAATGTTTCTCCTTTCAAACACTCCATTATATTGTAGAGTTCTAGGTAGAGTCCACTTTGAGAAGATCTCATTGTCTTTTAAGTACCTAAGAAACTCGTAGTCTAAGTACTCGCCACTTCAATCAGATCTAAATGTCTTAATACTCTTACCAGTTTGTTTTTCTACTTCAAGTCTAAATTCTTTGAACTTTTCAAATGCTTTATACTTGTATTTCATTAAAAACACATATCCATATCTTGAATGGTCATCTTTGAATTTAATGAAATAGAAATATCCACCTTTAACTTGAATAGACATAGGGTCACATACATCTAAATGTATAAGTTCTAATAATTCACTGACATGTTGTCCTTTTCCACTAAAGGATAGTTTAGTCATCTTTCCTAATAAACAAGATTCACAAGTTTCATATGATTCATAATCAAAATGATCAAAATATCCTTCCATATGTAACTTTTTTAATTCTTGTTCCATTAACATGACTTAACTTATAATACCATAAGTACGATGGATTTTGGTCACATAATTTCCTTTTCTTATTGTTTATATTTAATATTGACCTTTCAAGATCTAATTTATACAAACTATTTGTAAGTAAACCAAATATATAATAAATACTATCTTTATAAAAAGAATAACTATTATTCTTAATAAAAAAGACAAATCTATTCATGTCCAAACATGAAATAGAAATAATATTTCTTTTTATAATAGGAACATAAAAACAATTATTTAGTTTTAGTACAAGACTATAAGGCAAAGCTAAACTATAAGTTCCTATAGCTAATGTAGTGACTCTTACTCTATTTCCAACTCATAAGTCCACTTTGCCTTTCCTCAACGATCTACTATCTATCAATACTTGCATATTATTATAAATGAAAGATCTACACCTAGTATCTAATAACCAAGACTAAGAAACAGAAGTAGAAAGATTGACTTTAATCATAAACATAAATGAGTATGAAACTTCCTTTAGTTTTTTTTCTTTCAAGCTAGCAAAATAAGCTTTGAAGTTCCTCTTCTAGTGTCCTTCAATCATATAATGGAAATAAAAGCCCTTGTTATTTTTCTTCTTGACACTGCCTAATATCTTTGTTATTTTAGCAAAAGCCTTCTATTTCTTATTCTTATTATTTTTAAGAATATTACCCTTATTCTTAGAAGAAGAAGAGTCAACAATAAGAACAGAACCAGATTCCTTCTTAATGCATCCCCTAGTAGTCTTGAGCATATTAAGCAATTCAATCAATGTTACTTTTTTTTTAGTTCATGTGGAAGTTCATTATGAATTACAAAAAGCTCGAGGCAAGAGGCTAAAATACTAAATCAATGCTCAACTTATGGGTCATGACATATCTTAACTAGCCTAATTTTTCAATGTAGTCAATCATCTTCAATACATGTAGCTTCAATGAAGATTTGGGTGCCATCCTATATTGAAATAGAGTTCTAATAATCTTAAATCTCTCCACCTAACTTTGTGTACTAAATTTTCTCTTGAAGGTGTATGAACACCGTCCTTGTTTTCATGTTCTCATGTTGCCATTAAAGATCGAGAAACATGCTAACTAACATCACAAATGTAACTTATTCATTATCATTCATATGATATTAATAATTCTTGAAGTCAATATTAGCAACATCTTCTGCAGGCTTAAGTAGAAGTTTAGTGTCAAGATTGTGCAATTTATTTTCTTACCTAAAAACAATTCTTAGGTTATATAGTTAGTCTGAAACAGTTGGTTCAGTCAATTTATTTTCACCCATGATGCTCCTCAAGAATAAGTTAGTACTCATTTTCAACAACTGAAACGTAAAAGAGAGAAAATTAGTTTATGTCATAAAATCAAATAAAAATGATTTTAAAAATATTTTGTTACTCCTATTATTTTAAACAAACTAATAGCCCTCTCTATTAATTCGAAAAATTATCATATAATTTCCTAATAGGCTAGAAACTCATTTTAATTTAATTGATATTGATTTTGCTCAATAAATCAACTAAAATAAAATTAAGTAGATAACAATTTACCAATCACATCTTATATCATTCTTAAATCTGTTAGGTGACAATTCTTTGCTAAAACATATCTTATATCTTATTCCTAACCTTGCCTTTAACTTAATATGATCATGAGTTTATGATAAGATTGAAATTTATTAATTTTTTATATGCTTTTCAATGTTATTTCAATCTTATTTTATTGTTTAAATATTTAATTTGTGTTATATTTTTTTTAATGATAAATTTATTGCGATAACATAAATTTTGGGTCAAAGTATAAAGAAATTAAATCAATTAGAGCAAAAGTCAAAGATTTTATTAATTTAAAAAAAATTTTAAAAAGAAAATCAGTTTAAACTCGTCGTTTTGCATTAAGCAAAATGACGAGTTTTAGCTTTAAAACACAAGCAAACATGCGAAAAAACACAAGGGCTTTTGGCTTAATTAATTCAATTAAGACGCACGGATCCCTAGGTATAAAAGGCAGAAACAAGTGGACATGTGGGGGCTAGCTTGGGTTTTTGGCTATTGTCTAGAGGTGGGCAGTTGGCGCTTGAGGAATAAAGCAGCAGAGGGGTCTTCGTCTGGAGGCGTGTGGACGCTTGCGGAGTCGCTGCTGTCTGCTTGGGAGTTGGTGGCTTAGAGTTCAGCAGTTGTAGCTTCGGCTTGGGTGCTGGAGAAGTGGAGCTTCGGCGGGGGAGTTGGACGAGTGGCGTGTGCTAACTTGGAACTTCACCTACGCACACCAGGAGAGGAGGTTGCCTTGGACAGGTTCACGCCTACACAAAATGCTCCTTCATGGATGCACAGTCGGAAGACACCTGCAAGAGAGGAGAGCTACACTTGCAATTTAATTTGATTTAAGTACTGTGCACCCTTTTTTTCTTTTTATTCTGGAAATTCTGGTTTGCAACATTATTTGGTTTTATTATTTCAGCTTTCGTTTACAGTCCAAGTTTTGTTTGTTTATGCGTTTAATGATAATTTTAAATTTATTTTTGATTAATTATTAAGTTGTTTAAGATCTTATTTCATATAATTTTAATTAGTTATTTAGTATTTGATTCATCTTTGTCTATTAGTTAGCTTTTATTCATGTTCTTAATTTTTAATTCATTTAAAATTCAATTTTTGTTTAATTTTAAATCTAAAATGTTTATTTAAAGAATTAGTTTAAGTTTTGATTAATTAAGTTTTAGTTAATTAAATAATAGTTTAATTTATGTGTGCTTGCATTAATTTAAATGTCAATTTTTGTTTTTCCTTTATTGTTCTTAATTTTTCAGCTTTGGTTTTCTTTTAATTAATTATGTTTAGTGTTTATTTAATTATTGTTTTTCTTAATTTAATTAAGTTTAGCTAATTTAATTTTGGCTTAGAGGCTATTAATGGGATTTCAACTTAATAATTGTGAGAATTGATTAGGAATTTATTAAATATTGTGATTTAGGTAAAGGTTGAATTGAAATTTCGCATAAATGACGCGAATTAAAGATTAATTTTTAAGATTGGCCATCTTAGGTTTAATTTCTAATTCTATTGTTAAGAATGAACTTGTGATTCGCAATAGTCCTACTGATTTTCATAGGTAACAATAGGTTAATTGAATTTGTCGGTGAACTTAATCAACTTAGCCTAGAATTCTAATTCTCTAAGTTAAACAATCCGAGCTTGTGAGATTGTACCTTAGGCTAGTCATTCTCTAGTTGTTAATGCTATTGCATCGTTAAATCTAGGGTGTATGAGTTGAAGTGAATAATAGTTTTACTACAACAAGAAAAACTGCTTATCTCTATATACCATGAAAAATTAAAAGGTGTATGGAGTGAATACTTGTGTATATCTGTCATGCAGGAAAGAAGCTGCAAGAGATGTGAGAGAAAGAAAATGTTTTTTATTTTTTAATATGACTAGATGACACCAACAAGATAATAAAATCTCAAATCCTAAGCATAAAATCATTATCGAGTCTTAGAAAAGCATATGTTATAGTCTTTCAAGATGAGAAGTAGCATAATATAGTCGCTACTATTATTTTCATGATTGAGGCAACAACCTTATTAGCTCAAGGATCAATAGGAAGACAGGAAATGGACAAAGGAATGATTATAGAGGTAAAAAATAATACGGTCAATTCCTTTACACTCATTACAATAAAATTAATCATTCTCCAAAGAGTTGCTTTGAGAACATTAGATACCCACCTTATTGGAGAAATCCTAGGTAAAGATGAGTTAAATAGTGACCATGCACTACCACAACATTACCTATAGTATCAACCAAACATTTGTAATAACTGTCGATACCTCTTCATGTCGAAGTCTCACATCAATATAAATACAACATCTAATTCACTAACTTGACTGCAAATTGACCGAATTAACTACTAGAACTTTTATAAACATGAAAACCACTACTGATGCCTCTATATATTTGAGTCTCGCACCAATGCAAATACAACAACTGATTCAGTTGCTTGACTACCAATTAGTCAAATCAATTATAGGGCTCTCTACAAACATTACTTCACAAAATTATTTTAGTAAGATAGACTCCTGGATTGCGGATATAAAGGCCATAGACCATATAGCTTGTGAAATTGAATCCATGATAGATGTTTTTATAAATTATAATGTTCATTCAGTTTAAATTCCCAATGGAGACAATGTTCCAATCCATAATAAAGGTCGAGTAAGTCTTAACAAGAATTTGAGCCTTAAAAAGTTTTGGGTGTGCCTAACTTTCATTTTAACTTATTATCAATTATTAAATTGACTTGAGATTTGAAATATGTTCTAATATTTAGATCTTGTTAGGCATATTTGACATCTAAAAGGAGGATGAATTAGGAAATTTTTAAAAAAAATTCCAAGAAAAATTTCTAATATTACTAAAAATAAAACACTTTTACAAAAAAAAAAAAAAAGATTTGGGAAAGATAGACGATACCTTTAAAGTTCTTCAAATTTATTTTTAGGAATTTTCTCAAATTTATTTTCTCATATGAATAAATTCAAAAATAAAGTGTGTGAGATTTAAAGATAAATTTATAAATAAAGTTTAATTTTAAAAGAAAGTTTAAAAATATAAAAATTAAATTTAAATTATATAAAAATTCAATAAAAATCTATCTTAAAAATATTCTAAAAGTCACTTAAAATAATTTTACTAATAATTATTGTCTTGATCTTCTATTGTGAATTATATTTATTATTTTTCATGCATTATTATAAGAATACATTTTTAAATTTATTCATATTATTTTTATTTAATATTAATTAAATACTTTAATTTTATTTTTAAATATTATGTAAAAATATTCGTTTATTAGATGAATCTATGTTAAAAAGTTTGAAATAGCTTATTAATCTAAACTTTTTATTTTTTTTTAGTTAAGTGACTAAGCTTTGAAAACTTTTTCAATTGAATGATTAACGTTTGAAAAATTAACTGAAAGAAGTAAAAAAATTGAAATGGATCAGGTCAGATCAAGGTTATCGAGACGAGTTGGGCTGGTCGCCATGTCAGCGCCGTCAACTTCTAACTAACGACGTTAACCTTTTCAACTAAACTGGTTAACTTTTTAAACGTTAATCACTCAATTGAAAATTTTAAAAGTTTAATCATTTAACTGAAAAAATGTGAAAAAGTTGATAACCTTTTTTATCGTTAACCCTTATATTTATAAAAGATATACAATATACAAGAATTATTTTGTAAATATTATAAATTTTAAGACCTATTTTATTTTATTGATTTATCAATACCAATATAACTCTAAACCAACATGTCGACATCGTATCATTTTGAAGAGAAAATCAGTAGCAGCGCGATTCTGAATTCATAACATTGTGTTAACCGTTATTAAAATCATTGTCAAAGTGATAAGGTTTCGTTGGTTCATATTACTAGTCCCTTCTTTTCAGCACAAGAAGTAATTTCCTGTCAAATCACTAGTGCCTCCAAACATTTTATTATCTTTTCGGTGCTTGAAATGTAGTGCAAAGTGTAAAATTTTCCTTAAGAAGAAGTTACATACTTTTCCATTTTTTTAACAAAAAAACCCTTGTGATAAATTTGTGTACACTGTCATCAAAATGTGCATTAGAAATCCTCAAGTATGCTCAATCCTTCTTATAAATGCCCCTCAAATCCTCTCTCCATTCTAATATCATACTTCTCTCTTTCTTATTCCTTGTCCTCTCACTAACCCTCCTTGGTGTCCCTTTGAAGAAATTGCAAGAAATCGCAAACTAGAGATTTTGATTTCTAGACAAATATGAAATAAACTAAATGAGTTACTTTATTCATTAATAAAAATGGTATATATACCATCACTGTACATTTTAACAAAATGGTGAGAACCACTACATAAAATGCTACCCAACTATTCAGAAAATAAAAACACAGACTGAGCATATATACAATACAACATAGGATAAATACATAAAATATATATTTCTACAGCCCCCCAAACGTGGTGCTTGGTGCCAATCACACAAGTCCAACTTGGACATCAAAAAGGAAAAAAATGGAGCTGGCAAAGTTTTAGTAAACATATCTTCCAGCTGAAACTTAGAGGGAATGTGATGAGGAAGCATGAAGCCTTGCTTATTTATTCTGAACTAGATGACAATCAATTTCTAAATGTTTATTCTGTTCATGAAAAATAGGATTAGCAATAATATGGATAGTAGCCAAATTGTCACACTATATAGGAATAAGAAAGGAAATGGACAACCTAAAATTAGCTAACAAATATGAAATCTATTATAACTCACATATTGTAGTAGACAGGCTGCGATATTTAGCCTCTGTGGAAGAAAGAAACAGTAGACTATTTCTTAATCTTCCAACAAATCAATGCATCACCTAAGAATATACAGAAACCTATTAAAGATCTTCTACTAAAAGGGCATGTAGCCTAATCTGCATTACAAAATGCTTGCAAAACATAAGAATTGTTGTAAAGGAAAAATAAACCTGTAGATGGAGATTAGTTCAAATACTTGAGCATATTAAGGGCAGTTGTCCAATGCTGTTTAGTAGGAGCCTAAACAAACTGACTCAACTGTTGGGTAGCATGAGTGATATCAGGCTAGGTGAATCTAACATAAAGGAGACGCCCAACTAGCCTGCGATACCTGTTTAGATGCACCAAGTAAGGAGAGATAACATCATCAAAACGACAATGAGGGGGTAAGGGATTGGCTACCCCTTTTGAATCTTTCAAACTCGCATCTTTGAGGATATCTAAGAAATATTTTCTCTGATTCACATATAAGCCAATATTAGACGTAGCAAGTTCCAAACCAAGAAAATATTTTGCAGGCTCTATGTCTTTAATAGTAAACTGTGTATGTAAAAACTAATTTACTTGTTGAATACAAGTCTCTATTGGACCCATGATTAACAGATTAGGAACATACACAATGAGAGCAATATAAGCAGCCCCTTATGGTTTAATAAAAAGACATGGATCATGAGTTGATTGCACAAAATTTTGCTGGCCAATAGCAATATTAAGCTTATGATTCCATTGGTGAGAAGCTTGCTTAAGACCATACAAAGACCATTGCAAACAACAAACTTGATTGGGGACAACCTTGGTATAGCCTTGAAGAGGTAATATATACAACTCCTCATTAATATAACCATGTAAGAAAGCATTGTTTATGTCTAGTTGATGTAAAGGCCATCTCTTGGCAGTAACAATAACCATAAAAATCCTAATAGTAACCATTTTAGTAATAGGAGAAAAACAATTAGTGTAATCAACCCCCTTAACTTGATTGTAGCTCTTAGTCCTTAATCTAGCTTTATATCTATTAACAGTCCCATCAAGTTTAAGTTTAACCTTATATACCTATTTAGAACCTAGAGCCTTCTTACCCTTTGGCAAAGTAGTAAGATCCCAAGTATGGTTGCTTTAAAGAGCTACCAACTCAGCCTCCATAGCACTCAAGCCATTTGGATTAGTTTTAACTTATTCAAAAGAAGTAGGTTCCTCAAGATTAGAAACATTTGTTAAAAAGGATTGATAAGTTGATGTAAGATGTGAAGAAATCAGAAAGGGATATAAGGGAGGTGTGTGACAGGAGGAAACAAGTATAGTTGGAGAAGAATGATCAGCAATATTAGTGACAGATGCATGTAAGACAAAATCATTAAACCAACTTGGTCGTTGGGTCACACGAATACTACTCTGAATAGGAGCTGGACTTTATGTAGTATCAATGGAACAAGGAGTATCAGATAAAGGTGGAGCTACTGAGTTTGATGGACTAAGAGTAATGAAATCAAGAGGTGATGACCCCATAGATATAACAGGTGTTAGTGCATACAGATTAGGTAGAGGAACTACATCTAAAACTGGAGAAACAGATTGAAATGAGAATATGTTCTCATGGAAAACAACATCTTGGGAAATGAAAATATGGTGGTATTGAATATTATAGAGTTTATAAGCCTTTTGGCCAAAAGAATAACAAATAAAAACATATTTGAAAGCCCTAGGAGAAAATTTATCTCTATAAGTAGATGTTTTGGAAACATATCACAAGAAACCAAATCTTCTTAGAAATTTGTAATCAGGTTCTTTGTGAAACATAACAAAATAAAGAGATTTCCAATTAAGAATAGGTGTTGGAAGTCTGTTAATGATATAAGTGGCAGTTAAAATAGAATCTCCTCAAAACTGTTTTAGTAAATGAGATTGAAACATAAGGGCTCTAGCGGTTTGTAACAAATGTCGATGTTTTCATTCAATAACTCCATTTTTTGTTGAGTATAAGGGGGAGTTTCTAATGTATAATACCATAATTGACAATACTTTCTTGAAAACTATGGCTTAGAAATTCTATCCTATTGTCAGTTCGGATATTTTTGAATGTAGCATAAACTGATTTTGAACAAGTCTAAGGAATTTATCCAAGAAAGAAGATGTTTGAATCTTGTATTTAAGTAAATATGTCCAGGTAGTTTTAGAAAAATCATCAATTATGATAAAGATGTAATGAGCACCACTAATTAACCCATGTTTATAAGGACCTCAAAGATCTATGTGAAACAGTTCAAACATGCATATGTGCTAATATTGCTCTTAGGAAAAGGATGTCTAGTTTGTTTAGACAAATGGCATACATCATAAGGTTGTTCAGAAAAACTCATATTAGTGAAAGAACATTGTAATTGTTTCATTATAGTGAGAGATGGATGGCCCAATCTTTGGTGCCAAAAACCATCAAGAATAACACCATGACAGTGTATTAGCTTATTTGAATGATTATATAAAAATTTGGTGTAAGACATAATGATGTCTTTTTAAAAGGAATATTTGTCAAGGACGTGTAATCATACAATTACCTTTCTAACTGCTAAGACCTCATCAGTCATAAGGTCCTGCAGAACGCAATAGGTTGCATAAAAGGTAAATTTGTTATGAGAATGACAAGCTAGATTATTCACAGAAAGGAGGTTATATCTAAATGATGGTATATGTAAAGAGGATGACAAACTAAGATGTTCACAAAGGATAACATCCCCTATGAAATCCATTATCTTAATAGTGCCATCCGGTAGGTGAACATGGGTGTATTTAACAATTAGTTTAGGTTTATCAAACAAATTTAAATCATAACACATATGGTTTGCAACACCTGTGTCTATTATCCAAGAACCACATTCAATTAAACCAACTGAACTAAAACAATGGTTGAGAATGCTACCTGCAAAGTTGTTATAGTGAGCAAAATTGATGACATCTCCCTTGTCTGCCACCTGGATCTAGTTGCCTTTACTTTTAAGGAAACTCTCAATGCTTTATTGAATAATTGCAGCCATGTCCTATTTCAAATTTGATTCTTTAGTAGTCCTCTCTACTGGATGATCCAATGGTGATTCAATTATATTCACAAACTCTTTGTTTGTATCTCCTCCTTTCTTATCTTTAAAACCTTTATACCAGTCTGGATATCCATGAATTTTGAAGCAGGTCTCTCTGGTATGTCATTTCATCTTGCAAAAATCACAAAACACATCCTTCTTAATCAACTGTTTCTTAAAAGCTCCTTTGCCAACCCCTTTTGCACTACTATTACGAGTACTATGCACCATCATAGCACTCGTTGACTTCTCAGCAAATGTAACACTAACCTCCTGCTGCTTTTCAACCTTAACCACCATTGAATAAGCCCTGTCCATATGAGGCAGAGGTTCCATCACAAGTATCTGACTCCAAATCGCATCATATTCTTAATTTAGTCCCATAAGAAATTGTACCAGGTGATCATTATCCCAAAATTCAAATATCTATTTTATGACTTTGCATGAACACTATAGGATAGGAGCTAAACAGTTCAGATCATCCTATAAATGTTGAGTTCAGTGAAATACCTGGAAATAGACAGTTTCCTTTAAGAAATTGAACTAATTTCTCTCTTGATTTGGTACAATAAGGGAACATTGCATTCTTCGTACCTCTGCTTGAGTTCTTTCTAGAGATTTTTAGCGGAACTTGTATACAAAAAGGACTCCATAATGTGTTTGAAGATGGAGTTAAGAATACATGATGTGAACATGAAGTCAACCCGAGACCACCGATCATAGTCTGGTGAGGTTTTTGTTGGTCTTTCACACTTGCTATTGATGAGATCAAGCTTCAAATTTACACCTAAAGAAATTTGCATCACACGGCTCCAAGACAAATAGTTGTTGCTGGTTAACAGAGTCATGACAAGAATCATCCCAGGGTGATCAGAGTTATATAGAAACAATGGATTCTCATCACCGTTCACACTTCCAAGAGACGATCGTGCACCACTTATGCTGTCTACCATGATTCAACGGCTGAGAAATGAAGATCGATCTAAACGCTCTAATACTATGAAGAAATCACAAGAAATCGCAAAGTAGGGATTTTGATTTCTGGACATATCTAAAATACACTGAATGGGTTACTTTATTCATTAATACAAATGGTATATATACCATCACTGTACATTTTAACAAAACAGAGAGAACCACTACATAAAACGCTGCCCAACTATCCAGAAAATAAAAACATATAGAAATTATAAACTATATAGTAACTAAACACAGACTAAGCATATATGCAATACAACACAGGATAAATACAGAAAATATATATTTCTACATCCTTGAAAAGAAAAATATGTTGAGAAACAAGTCTAGAAATAACTTTGGCACACATAGTGGGTCATCTAACACTAGGAATTGGCTTGATGTTTCTGGGGATTTGGCACCTTTTCAACCACATCAAACTCCATCTCCAAAATCCTAACTCATATGTCTCTT
>JAOXYD010025249.1:0-14403 GCA_028565735.1 Pinacopodium congolense | reverse complement strand
TATTTGACTCAAGTCCAAATTACCATGATAATCATCAAGACATTACACATCAATTAGTTACCAAAATTCCAGATTACTCAACAACCTTTTCAAAATCTTTAATCCCAATTAATCAAGCATGAACAAGGTACATTAATCGTCCAAATTATCATTCAAACACCAACAACAAAACACATTATAATTCAGATCAAATAATCATACAAATCAAATCAAAGAAGCTTTAACACATAACTCTTCTAAATGTTATCATAACCAAACCTATTAGGGTTCAACCATCTCCAAACCCTTCCTCCAAGCATAATCAACACAGCCTACCATCCAGGACAAATCCAATTCATACACAATCCTAACTTATGTCCAGAATATAATTCATCTACATTATACTCAATAGAAAGGGTTTAGGGTTAGAAAATTTCCATACCTTATCAAGTTCTCTCTAACCGAAAGTAATCTCCAACTTTCCAACCAAATCAGTCCAATTCAAAGCTAATTATACCATAATCAATCACATAACATATTAGGACACATTGAACAATTAAAGGGCAGTACACAAGAAGCAAAAAATCGTGCCTCAAACTTACTTCCAATCGATCTAGATTTTGTCCCAAATCAACTCCAGAAATTTCAGCAACTAGACTCAACTTCGAGCTCAATTTCACTACCTTTAATGACAGAATTAAATTTTGGGTCCTTCATGAAAGTTGTATATATAATGTCTAGTTTAAGTAGAACTTAAAATCACTGAATTTGGATACTTACAACTTAACGTATGATCAAAAAACCAAAGCTTACTCAGATGCCTAGATTTTTTTCCAGCAACTTGACAACTCAACCCTATCAAAATATTATACGATTTTCACCATCAATCCACACCAAAAATTTGTTAATTTTATAACTCAAACATCAATCACTTACCTTAAACCCACTTGAAATCAGTTTGTAAATGCAGCCTAAGGAAAACGAAATTTGAGAGCAAGAGAAGAGGATGTTAAGGTAAGGTTAAGGGAGAGACAAAGCAAGAGTAAATAAAAGAACTTGGTTTGTTGGAGAAGCTTGCCAAAAATAAAAATAAAATGACCCACTCTCCTAAAGTCCCTCTCTCCATCTTGCACTTAGACCATTTCACTTCCCACACAAGCCTCCATACATGGGCCATACTTACTCACATTGGTCCAACACTTAGTAGCCTATGTGTCTCCATATGTTGCTATCACATGTCAACATTTGTTTAACTACACATTTTCAAATTTTGTACAGCCATATGTCATAAATGAATTGATGCAAATATCATTAATTATATCTTAGAAATTTCTAATTACATGCACAAAATCAAGTTTTTTTTTCCATTAGTACATGTAAAATTCCAATTTCACCAAATTTATCCATCAATTTTCCTATTTTAATTTCATCAATTCCAACTCAATTTAATCCCTAATTATCATGTAAAACATGTATTTACAACTAGAGTATAATTTGGGGCTTTACATCTAATCCAATGATATTTCACATCAATATGCTTCAATCTCGAATGAAAAGAAAAATTCTTACCAAGATGAATAGCGTTTTGACTATAATAAAATAACACATATCATTCTTTTTTTAAAACCAAATTCCTTCAGAAATTTCTTCATCCATAGCAACTCTTTACTAGCTTCGGTTGCTGTAATAAACTCAGCTTCTATGGTATAAAGTGCAACACACTTCTGTAATTTAGATTGCTATGATACCGCCACCCTATAAATGATATCAAGTAACTCGAAGTAGACTTCCTATAATCAAGATAACCAACCATATCTGCATCTGTATAACCAATTAATTTAGGTTTATCAATACCAAAATACAAACACAATTAGAAGTCCTACATAGATACCTTAATATCCATTTAACAGCATCTTATTGTTCCTTACTAGGATTACAAAGGAACCTACTAACAACATTAAATACATGAGCAATATCTAGTCTAATAAATATCATAGCATACATCAAACTTCTAACCGCTGAAAAATAAAGAACTCGTTGCATACATGCCTTCTCTTTATCAGTAGAAGGACTTTCATCAGTACTTAATTTAAAGTGATTAGCAACAGGGGAACTAACCACTTTAGTATTGTTCATGTTGAACCTCTGAAGCACCTTCTCAATGTACTTCTCTTGAGATAATCACAGCTTCTTTACTTTCCTATCTCGAATAATCTGTATACTAAGGATTTGCTTTGTTAGCCCTAAGTATTTCATAATAAAAGACTTACTCAATTGCTTCTTTAAACCATTAATATTGGAAGCATTCTTACCAACAATCAACATATCATCACCATATAATAAAAGAATAATAAAATCATCATCAGAAAATTTTTTATAAATCATGCAATGGTCTAAAGTAGTTTTCTTATAGCTTTGCTCCCCCATAACCGATTCAAAATTATTATACCATTGTCTTAGTGCTTGTTTCAAATCGTATAAACTCTTCCTTACCTTGAAAACATAGTCTTCTTTCTCTTTTACCTTAAAACACTCTGGTTGTTTTATATAGATCTCTTCCTCTAAATCACATGTAAGAATACTGTTTTCACATCCATCTGCTCAACCTCCAAATCAAGGTTGGCTACGAAACCAAGTATAATGCAAATGGAAGACATCTTAACAATAGAAGAAAATATCTCATCAAAATCAATACCTTTCCTTTGATTGAATCCCTTGACAACTAGTTTAGCTTTATATTGTGGTCGTGAAGAGTGTTCTTCAGGCTTGACTCCGTACACCTACTTGTTCTTTAAAGCTCTTTTACCCTTAAGTAGCTTCACCAACTCAAAGGTATAATTTTTATGGAAGGATTTCATCTCATCTTACATGGCTTTAATCCACTCCTTCTTATGGTCATCATCCATGGCTTCTTCATAACTTTTTGGTTCTCCACTATCTGTCAAATTCAACTCATTAGTGTCAGATGAATACCAAGTGGAAGGATGTTTAACTCTAGAACTTCTCTGTAGTTGAAACGAAACTTAAGCTTCAGGAACTAAAATCTCATTATCATAATTAAAATCTATCTAATTGAGCATTTTTAACTTCTGGTTGTTCAGGCTGATCCTCAACTCTCTTAAGCACCATCACTGGAGGCACTATCTCAGAATTAGCACTAGTTGGAAGATCCATCTTCTTAACCTTATCAATAACCATTATGGTCTCGTTCTCTACAAACATTGCATCTCGACTCCTTACAAGTTTCTTCTCAACGGGATAATAAAACCTATAACTAAATGCATCTAAACTATAGCTAACAAATATACACCGTCATGTTTTCACATCAAGTTTCGACCTCTCATCACTAAGAATATGCATAAATACCTTGCATCTAAAGACGCGTAAATGATCATAAGACATATCTTTTCCTGACCATACCCTTTTTGGAACATCAAAATTTAAAGGAACACATGAGGTTTAAGACATTTA
This sequence comes from Pinacopodium congolense, assembly GCA_028565735.1. Taxonomy (NCBI): domain Eukaryota; kingdom Viridiplantae; phylum Streptophyta; class Magnoliopsida; order Malpighiales; family Erythroxylaceae; genus Pinacopodium; species Pinacopodium congolense. The sequence continues at coordinate 10,953 of JAOXYD010025249.1, read as the reverse complement.
CCACAGTATTCAATGCTTTAGCCTAAACTGACTTTGACAACTTTGCATGTGAAAGCAAACATCCGATTCTCTCTACAAGTTTCCTGTTCATGCTCTCAGCTACACCATTCAACTGAGATGTCTCAGGTGGAGTTGTGTTGTATCGAATATCCTGTTCTTTACAATATCTTTCAAGTGGTTTAATATACTTGCTCCCATTATCTGACTTAAGGCATTTTACCTTCTTCCCGGTTTCTCTCTCAACTAGGGTCTGAAATTACTTAAATACATCTAAAACTTTATTTTTGTGTTTCAGAGGATAAACCCACAGTTTTCTCGAATAATCATCAATAAATGTAACAAAATAATGGGAACCACCAAGTGACATAGTCTTAAATTGACCATATACATCAAAATGTATTAACTATAACACCTCAGGTTTTTTATATGGATCTACAAATCGCTTAAAGGAAACTCTATATTGCTTTCCACCTCGACATTGAACACATCTCTTCAAATGCACACTGTTCAACCCAGTCAAGCTCTTTTTCTTAACCAATATTGACATAGTTTTTTTGCTCATATGACCAAGTTTCTTGTACCATTTCTCTACTTTATCATCATTTTCATTGCATTAACCATGTCTTCAAATATTTTAGCCTACATCAAACAAAGTGAAGAACATTTCTCACCTCGAGCTACTACAAGACATCCCTTTGTCAACTTCCATTGGCCATTCTAAAAGATATTGCAGTACTCTTCTTCATCAATCTTACCAGCAGAAATCAAACTGAGCCTTTATGTTGGGAACATGATTTACATTCTTCAGGAGTAACCTAAAATCATAGTTAGTCTCCAAATGAATATCACCAACACCAATAATTTTAGAATTACCATCATTATGCATTTTGACAATTCTGAAATCACCATGAGTGTAGGACGTGAAAAAATCCATTCGAACTGTTGCATAAATAGAGGCACTACTATCAATCACCCAGCTGGTTTCATCATTTACTAGGTTGATGGAATCAACATTGTAGAGAATAAGGAAATCTTGCTCAATTGTAGCGATTACTTTTTCATCGTCGCTATTATCACTTCTCTTTTTGTCATTCTCCTTATCTCTTTTCCATTTTTTGCAAAACTTATTAATATGCCCCTTTTGTAACAGTTGCGACACTCAATATTAACATATTTGTTATACTTACCTTGACTTTTGCTTCTGACATTGCTTTTTGAAAATCTACCATGATTTCTCCCCCTAATAGTTGTAACCAGAACATCCGATTGCGAAGAGGTAGAACTTTATGACTTACGTCTCATCTCTTCATTCATTATACCACTTTTAACTAACTCTATAGTTACCATATCATTAGGAGCAGAATTAGTCAATGAAAATTTTAAAGTTTCCTAAGAATCAGGCAATAGCGCAAGTACCATAAGTGAAAGAACTTCATTATCAAAACTGACACCCATACCTGATAGTTAATGCACAATCCCTTGAAATTTGTTCAAGTGATCTGCAATGGAATTTCCTTCTTTATATTTTAACTATACTTATTTTTCAGGTAAAGTAATTTATTATTTTCAACCTTTGACGCATATAGTTCCTCATGTTTATTCCACAAATTTCTAGCATGTGTCTTACTATAAATATGGTTGTATACATTATCCTTAACAAATTACCTAATAAAACCTCATACCTGCTCATACTCAAAAGGCCATTTCTCATCAGATTTATCTTCTGGTTTTTGGATAATGAATACTAGTAGACGCAACTTCATTACAAAAAGGAGATCTTTCATCTTGTTTCTCCATATCTGGTAATTTATGTCATCCAAACTTGTAATTTTGTTGAACTTTCCCTCCATAGCTAAGCCCAGTAATTAACTGAAAATAACTCTGATATCAGTTGTTGGGAGAATAACGACAATAATAATATTGTTGTAACATAATGGTAAAAAAAATTCTCGCAAAAAAAATTCACGTATGGTGGAACCAAAAATAATTTAAACACAAAAGTACAATAATATCCAGAAATTTTAATTGCACAAGACACCAAAATTTTTAACATGGAAAACCACCTCAAATCAAAGAGTAAAAACTACGGGAGTAAGCCAGTAAATCTTTCACTATGTAAAATAATAGGTACAACATCTAGTCTTCCCTACACAACAAATAGGAGTAAAAACCATGAAATAATAACAAGAGAATTAGAAAAATCCTAGATCCAAGGTGCACACCAAACAGATTTCAAAACCAAAATATACTTTGATCGTAGGAAGACAGAACAATTTCTTGAATCTGACACCTCTCTAACTCTTCTTTTTCTTTTATGTCTCTTTTTATTTTTCTTCTTTTGTTCTCTCTTCCACATAGCTATTACAAACTACTATTTATAGTTACAATTTAGCATACCAAAGTTGTTTTTTCATAAAAAAATCAATAGCGCCTCAACTTTAAAAGCCACAATTTTTTACGTTCTTCACCGTTTTTGTTGAAGAAGAAAACAACCATTATTTGTTGAATGTATAGCCACCATCTTTGACAATTTCAAGACATGGTTTTAAAGTTTTCAAACTCCTATAGCTATCAACCATAGATTACCGCCTCAGTTTATCAACAAATGTTGCTAGTGATATTAGCCCCAACCATGACAACAACTACCTATGACATGCTTGTCGAGGTTTTGGAAAGATCACAATTTAGCGATTGAGAAGATTAGGTGATGATAACTTTAAGCTTTGATGCGTAATTTAATAATGAAAACATCGATAATTGTCATCAACGTAATTAGATCATCGAGAATTGTTTGAATCTCAAACTATTTGAAATATTCCAAAACTGGGGATTTTAAGTATACTTCCATTAGGTTTTCTCAGGAAATGAAATAAAAAAATAATGACTTAAAGTGAATATGCAACTAAAGGTAACGGTGGAGTAACATGAATAGGATCAATGAAAATAGCGGAGAGGTGGAGAGGAGTAAATACCATGACGGATACAATATTTGTGAAAACGTCATCATGTAGGTTTGGAAACAAAGGATACAAAATGATTAATTCTCAAATACAAGATAAGCTCATTAAAAATTTTGTAGCTCATAAGTGCTAGTTGGGTTTTATGCTAGCACCTGTAGATCACACAAAAATTTAAACAAATTTTGAACCTGCTACATGACATATACATAGTTCATAATTTAAATGACTAATTTTTTAAATGTTAGGATTTAATTTAAATATTTTTAAAACGTTAGATTTTTGTTAACTCTGAAATATTAAGTTCTAACTTAAACTTATATGCAAATATTATGATTTATTTAAACCTTTCTCTCAAGTTAAGAATATTATAAAGAAAAACAATTGTAAAAAGAAATGAAAATTTAAAATTTATTTAAACTATTAATTATATATATAATTGAATTAAAAATTTTAAATCTAAAAAATTAAATTTCAATCTAAAATTAATGAATTAAATTAAGTTTAAATATATTTAAATTTAAGATTCAAATCATAATTAAATTCGAAAACGTTTTAGATTATTTTATTTAGATTCAATTATAATTGAGTATAAAAAATCATTTAAATTATATAAAATCGTACTTAAACCAAATTATTATTAACATAAAAAATTTATCAATTTAAAATAATTATTACTATATTATTTACACGATAAATATATTTGTATTACTTTCACATCTATGCAATATCATAAATAATGAATTTGTAAAAAATACAATATTTGTATGATTTATTTGATATTTTTAAATTTTAATTTAATGTTTTATTAAAGAACACAATTTTTGCATTACATATTTTTTAATTATTAATATTAATATTTTAATTATTAAAATAATTCATTAATTGGATTTAATATCATTTAAATCCTTGTGGTTTAATAAACTATCAATTAAATCTTTATAATTTAATAAACTATCAAATAAGTCTTTAAAATTTAAAAAATATTTTTAATATTAGTCTAGCGCTACGTGGCATATCCACGTGGACTTACGACTAATTCATGTGGACATAAAAGTAACAGAGGGATTAACAATAAAAGTAAATTTGAAATTTTAAAGACCTATTTGATATATTTTAAATTATAATGACTTAATTAATAGCTTACTAAACTAAAGGGACCTAGGTGATTTTAATCCAATTAAATACAATAACAAAGCTTAAGGCTAAACTATATACTTTCAATTCCATAGTTTGGAGTTAAGCGTTAATAACATATTGATAAACAGGAAAAGTGAACGTATGTGAAGACAGTGGTCTAGTAAAAAAAAAAAAGAATGTGGAAGTGATCATGATAAGTGACAAAGATAGAGTTTAAGGTGAAGAATGACATTGGCAATAATTGGCGTTTATAAGATTTGAGTCTAATAAAAGTTGTAATAAAAGAAAGTTAATTTTGCCCCCTCTTTTGTGATCATCTATTTTTTTCAAATAAATTTGCTAAGGGGTTATGTATCGTCTCCCCTTTGTTCTATGACATTTCAATGTCCCAAACTGAACTGGAAGTAGGGTGTTATGATGTCATGAAAATGCCCTAGTTTTTGGACATTGAATTTGATAAAAGAAGGTAAAATTTTAACCATTTAATTAAGATAAGATGTGACTCAATTTCTAATTGGAATACATTGTACCTATGCATAAACACAATGCTCATTGGAAAAAAAATAAAAACAACACTTGTGAACATGGATGTATGATATTGAACAACTTAATCTTGAGTCGATATTTTGATTGGAATAAAATGGAAATAATTTTGTATATCTAGGTAGATATATCGAAGCCACCATTAATTGTATCTTTGTTAGAGCAAAAAATACCATCACTAACTTGCATTATTCTTTTAAACTATTATTATTATTATTAAAATATTTATCACTATTATTTCTTTTAAGTAATATTTATTACTTGCTTTAGTTATCAAAAAAGAAAGTTTTGATAGAAAATAGATTTTAAAATTAATTTTATAGCATATTAATAGATTTATGATCGTCTATATTATAATTGTTAAATATCACATAATACGACAACAACATCTCTAAACCTAATAGATTATATATAAGCCTCTAGTTTTTCATTCACATTATACAGAAATAAATGATTTCTTTCTATAAGGTGTGTGCACGCCACTAAGAACTATGCATAATTAAATATAATCAATTATAAAAATAAGTATATCTTAATTCATGGCCATAGTTTAATGTTAGAAACACAATTGGTAAGTTAATATGGAGAATTGGGACGACCCTAGTTTACATGCATGATTCTCCAATCATTCATACTTATTCACAATTAAGAGTTGTGGATGACTTTAAAGAATCATATACTGATTATAGTTTTAAACTAGTGGTACGTTTTATATGTTTTGGGGCAAATTTCTATTTTACTCCTTAACATTTAAAAAAATATTCAACTTACCCTTAACTTTATCTAGGGAACTATTTTATCTCCTAATATATTAAAAAAGGTTTAACATAGTCTCTAACATTTGTAAAATGATACAATTTGCTCCCCAAACCTTCAAGATTTTATTAAATTAGTATTAATTTTACGTATATAGCAAACAATATAATAATCTGGGTCCTTGTTAATGTTGATATAACATTTTTTTAATTTAAAAATTAGATTTTTTAAAAATATAGACTCAAATAAAAGGCAAAATTGCCACATCCGTATGCCATACATGCAAATTTAATAATAATTTATTAAAATTAGGATTTAAGGGCTAAATTGCATTATTTAATAAACTTCATAGAGTAAAGAGGTACACTAGATAATGAGAAGGAGTGAGTTAAACCTTTTCTAAAATACTAAGGGCTAAAGTAACTTTCTACCTATATTTTAATAGTATAATTTGAATGGAGTATTGATATTTAATATGTAATAGGTGGTATAGTTTGTATAAAGTTATGATATGGCTAGTATAAAGTTGGGCATGGCTTATGTATGATGAGTGTATTGCTTGTTTAAAATGGGTGCATACTATGCATATAGTAGTGGTATATTGTATAAAAAGTGGTAGTATATTATGTATGTAGTGGGGGTATGTTATACACAAAGTGGTTATATATTATGTATTAAATAGTGTTATAATTTGCATTAAGTAGTTATATATTATGCATAAAATAGTGATATGGTATGTATTAGGTGGTGGAATGGTTTGCATATACTATTTTTGCTGACTTATAAGTGGATCTTTCATTAAAGCCTGCTTATACCTTTGAGATGATCATATTTTTGCTTTAATTCTACTAACTAAGAACCAATTTCTTCCTTAAAGTATACTAATATCTTATAGAGGGTCACTTAATGGTTTCAATTATGCTAATTCCTAATTGATTCCCTTTATAAGGTGTGCCCATGTCTTAGGAAAGATTACGTTCTGGCTTCAATTATACTAACTCACATATAGTTCCTTCTTTAAAGTGTGCCTATGTCTTAGGTAAGGTCACTTTTATCTCTTATTCTATTGACTCAACAACTGCTTCCGTCTTTAAGACATGCTCATGTTTTAAAAAGGGTTGTCTTTTAGGTCCTATTCTAATAACTTATAATTGGTTCCTTTCTTTAAGACATGCCCATGTTTTAGGGAGTGTAACCTTTTAGATTCAATTTTGTTGACTCAGAATAAGTTCCTTTATGAAAGCACACCTGTGCCTTAAGAAGGGTCGCCTTTAGGTTTAATTATGTTGACTCATAAATGGATCCTTCCTTAAAGTGTGCCCATATCATAGAAAGGATCACCTCCTATCCTTAATTTTGCTAACTCATAACTAGATCTTTCCTTATAACATGTCTGTGTTTTAAAGAAGGTCACCTTTTATCCCTAATTCTATTAAATTATAACTCGACCTTTTCTTACAACATGCTTGTGCTTTAAGGAAAGTTGCCTTTTGTCTCAATTTTGTTGAATCATAAATCATTCCTTCCTTAAGGTGTGCATGTGTCCTAAGGAAGGTCATCTTCTACACTCAATTATGCTTACTAAAAATTGTTTCCTTCTTTAAGATATGCCCATACCATAGGGAGAATTGTCTTTTGGCTTCATTTCTATTGAGTCATACATCCTCTTATTAACAAACCACCACCATTCTCTATAAACAATACCACTTATTAATACGCAACGTACTGCCTCATCATGTATAAAATACCACTGCTTAACACATAAGATGCTACTACTATACGCATAACTTACTACCAATTTTTATATAATCTATCACTACTGTGTACATGACATACCATTAGTTTATGCAAGCTATGGCTCTACCTTATATCAACCATACTATAGCTATATACATAATAAACTATCTCTTTACACAATACATATCAATACTCAATTAAGACTACATCAAAAAAATGTACAAATTATACCACCACTTTAAATCCACACTTGATTTATGATTATTTAAGGTGTTTGCATTTCTAAATTATCAAAAGTAAGAATAATAGGAGAATCATGCCTGTAAATCAAAGTCATCCCAATTCTCTATGTTAAATTTTAAATTGTGATTCCTATATTAAACCATGGCCACGAATTAAGACAGACTTCTCTCTTCAATTCATTATACTCAATTGTGTACGCTTTATAATGGTGCGAACTCACTAAATGAATGTAAATTAACTGTTTTGTTTTCTACAAAATTTTAAAGCAACTCTTGTTTCCCAAAATCAATCTTTTAACTTATAAGGATTCATTATACTTAACAGTGGCTACAAACAACCACTAAACATTTTGGATAAAAGATTTATCAACATATTTCCCTACAACATCTATTGTAAGAGTGAGATTGTAACGAGCACATTTATCCTTTTTAGACACATTAGAACTAAGACTTGTGTTTTGATAATTTGCACACAAAATTATAAGCCCAATGGCACTTAAGAGGTTTTTAACCTTAAATGTTTAACTAATATTCAGGTCAAACCTTAATATTTTAAGACGTTCATATCAAACCTTAACGTTTTAGAAACATTCAAAAACAATTCTAACATTTCAAAAATATTTAAAAATAATCCTAAACCCATTTCTATTAATATGATTCATTAATTATCACGCGATAGTACCACGTGACAATTTGTGATTGGTCTATATCTAAAGTGAGCCTCACATATCATATAACAATGTCCACATAACTTTTTTAAAAAAAACATTTGTGTGGGTCCTACAATTGCCATTGGGTAAGAGACTTTTGAAGACATCAAATGTGATCCTCCTTAATAAATTATTCCTTTTTCAGAAAAAAGTAAAATTGATGACTAAAAGTAAATGTACAATTGCAACACACAGAAGCAAAAGGTTAATGATATGGATGAGTTTTGCTATATTTTTATATGTAAAATCATTTGAATTTATCCCTATTTTATGTTTAAAATTACTCAATTTGTGTTATATTGTACTTAATGATAGATTTATTTTCTTAGCACAAAATCTTGATCAAAGAATGAAGATTTGGAAACAAAAGGAGGCAAAAGCCAAAAGATAGCTCAACTTAGAAACAAAGAAAAAAAAAAGAAAAAAATCATAAAAATCATAAGTTGGAAGAATAAGTCACGTGAATGTGTGACTTGTTCTTGTTAAACGGCATCATTTGGAGCGCTAGAGGAGAAAATGTATGCTCATGAAACGGCATCAAGGAGTGGTGTTTGGATACAAGTGGCGGTAGCCCTAGGAATTAAAGAAGAAGAAGCTAAAAAAGCATAAGGGAGGAGAATGGACGACAACCACACAAAAACCTTCCCTTTAGTTAACAATTTCAGTTGCAAATGAGAGAGTGAAGAGCTTAAGCTAGTGGAATGTTGACAACAACATATAGAGAGCTGTCCTTGGATAGGCAACCATATTTTTCGACCAGAAAGAAGAGAAGCTCTCCTTAATTGATGGCTAAAATGTTTTTCATATATTTCCTTGGGATTTCCATTTTGTTTTTTTTATTTTGCACACTAAAAACGTGTTTTAAGGTCAATTGATTTGGTTTTCACTTAGTTTTAGCCATTGTCTTTTGTTTCATTCATTTTTTTTTCATTAGCGATAATTGTCTTCTTTTATTTTCACTTGCTATGCTTCTATAGGTTAATGCTTAGATAATTAGTTATTTATTTTAATGCTTTCCATGATGTTTAGTTAAATCTCTTGACATTATATGAAACTATGTTTACATATTTATGAATGGAGTTCTTTAATTGCAATTTTTTAGCCTGTATTTCACTTGTTTAAGCTTTACGTTTTACATTTTTATATTTTTTTTGAACAAATAGTAAGTTGTGTGAAGTGTTATTTAATGGAATTTCATTTATTCTTAGTATCTTTAGTTCATTTATGCTTGGTAGCTAGAATTTATGCATGTTTTTAGGTTTTAATTAATTTAATTTTAGATTTTGTTCAAGTTTTATATGCTGGAATTTTTTTTGTTAGAGTGTTAATTTAGGTTTTGTTTGATTAGGTTTTATTTAATTACCTATTAGTTTAAGTAACTTAAGTTTATGTTAGTTTTAGTATTGAATTGTGTTTTTCCTTTGGTATTTTTAATTTTTCAGCCTTTTTTTTCTTTTAATTAATTATGTTTTGTGTTTATTTAATTTATATTTTGCTTAATTTAGTTATGTGTAGTTAGTTTCCTAGGAGTTTGAAGGTATTTTAGGGAGAAAGGATAATCAATTGTGAGAATGTGATTGAGTTGAATTGATTTGGTGCTTATATACTAGGTTAGTTTAGGGCTTTTGTTAAATGACATGGATTAGGAGTTGATTTTAGTATTGATAACCTTTTAAGTAATATCCTAATTTAAATGCTAGGATTGAGCAAAGGATACGTAATTTTCCTTGGTGGTTTTCAAAAAGTATCAATAGGTTATTTGGTTTTTTTAGAATGCTTAATCAACTAGTCTAGGGTTCTATACCTTTAACTTACACTTTTTGAATTTACGTTAGTAGATTAAGTTAGTCGTTTCTTAGCCAAATGCATCTTCACTATTAAATATAGAGAGCTTGTTCTATGTTATAATGAAGATAGGGATATTTCTAAAGCTTGTTAGATTTACTTAAGTTAGAGGAACTGATGGTTTTGAGAGATTGTTCGAACCTATAGATTAATACCATAGTTAAAGCACCGTGTATCTAGATTCGATGATTAATAGTTATGTCTAAATCCTGTATATACCTTCAGCCTATTTCTTTATTATTGTTAGTAGTCTTTTCATATTTTGTTTTCCTTTGTATTTATTTTAGTTCTTTGGCTTCAATTATTCCATGGGTTTTTGTTTTCCTTTCCTTTCAACATTAGGGATAGCAAGTACCCCCTAACTCCCTGTGCATTCGACCCTAACTCACCCTAACTACATAGTTAGGTTTAGTTAGGTATTTTATTATTTGATGGCAGCTTATGAAGAGCTTACCAGTTAATGAACCAGGAAAAGAGAATGCATTCAAACTTTTAATGTTACATTTTCCACATTTATCATATAATTGTCTATATCTTAAAATCCTACCTTCTAGCCAATAAATTCATTATGATCATTTCAGTGAGAGAAGAAAATAGTTAAGTATGGTAATTTTCATTAACTCATTACTTGGAACACTAATTTGTTTACTCCTATTAAATCTTTCATTTGCTCCTTTTAAATCCTAGTAGAAGAAGAGCATGTTTATGTTCACAATTAACGTTCATAACCAACTTAAAATAACCATTGGAACTTTTCATTTTCAACTCTTTAATTTTACACACCAAGTTACTCGACACTGCCACTAGTCGTCCTTTTTAAGATAGAGGCATATGATAATGGTAGAATCTTTGATGTAAACATATTGGATTAGTCCCGTATTGCTCATATAGGGCTCATTTTATTGGAGAATAATTCAAAAATTGCATTATCTTTGAATTAATCTTTAGTTAGTTTTGTAAGTCCTATGGCACCCAAGAGGGGGGGGTGAATTGGGTCTTAAAATCTTTTTTCCAAACTCAAAC
>JAOXYD010025238.1:0-14404 GCA_028565735.1 Pinacopodium congolense | reverse complement strand
GGCTAGAAAAAGGAGGTACTTAAGACATTTAAGATGTTAGATAATAAACCAGTTAACACTCCTTTGGAATGTGGTATAAAACTAACAAAGTTTGATGGACAAGAGGGTGTGGATCCAACTTTGTTCAAAAGTCTTGTAGGAAGTTTTAGGTATTTAACTTACATGAGACCAGACATTTTATTTGCAGTTGGACTTGTTAGTCAATTTATGGAGACACCTTCTGAAGTCCATTTGAAAGTAGCTAAGAGAATTCTTCGGTATCTCAAAGGTACAATTGATTATGGAATGTTTTAGTCATCTTCTCTAGACTTTAGTTCACTGGGGTTTTGTAATAGTGATTTTGCTGGAGATTTTGATGATAGAAAAAGTACAAGTGGGTTTGTTTTCTTTTTGGGACATAATACAATCTCTTGGTGTTCAAAGAAACAACTGACAGTCACACTCTCTACATGCGAATCGGAGTATGTTGCAGCTACTTCTTGTACATGTCATCCTATTTGGTTGAAAAGATTATTATAGGAACTTCATTTAGAGCAAGTTGAAGCAACAAAGATTATGATTGACAATCAATCCGCTCAAGCCTTAGCCATGAATCTAGTGTTCCATGGCAGAAGCAAACATATCGATACAAGGTTTCATTTTATTCGAGAATGCATTACCAAGAAGGAGATTAACTTAGAATTTGTGAAGTCGCTTGATCAAGTAGCTGGCATTTTTACAAAGCTTCTCAAATATGATATTTTTCATAATTTAGGAATGATACTTGGAGTTACACAAAAGTCAAGTTTAAAGGAGGGTGTTAGAAATAACAAACATAACTTTTCATATTCGGAAGCAATTTTGAAATGAGCATTTAAATGGTCATAACTCAACCAATTAAGGTGATTTATGATTCATTTTAAAGCTCTACGTGTCTTGATTCAAATGAATTAACTTTATGTCATTTGGAGTTACCGAGAGAAAGTTATAGTGGAATAAATCCAGATTGGTCAGTTTTTGCTATTATAAAAAATTTGTGTCATTAAAAGTTTTTCTCTCTTTGTATTCTAGTATTAAGTAGCTTTTAAGTTGGCTAGTTTAGAATTTTCCATTTGACACTATAAATAGCCATGTAATGTTTCATTTTATGTAAGTGAGTCAAGCATAAGAATTTTATTACAAGATTCCTCTTCTTCCATTGTTTGTGTGAGTAAGAGTTCTTCTTTGTGTGTGAATGTACAAACCTTTGAGAGTTTTTTATTTTTTTCCAACACTTTCCACATTGTATAGCAGTCGCCTTATTAATATGTATTAAAAATTATATGGATTAACTTAATAAATATCCCTGTCTATAAGTTTAGTGATGTGGCCCCAACATTTTCTCAATTTAAACATTAATATAACAACGTTGATACCAGCTACTAAAAAACTATCTATCATCATTAATACTTAGGACCAATCATCATGATATTATGGAGGAATATCTTTATCGGAATATTTTTGCTTCTCTTTTTGGGCAATTAACAATAATTTTTCAGTGAAATTTCATAAATTTGTTTATGTAGCTTGGCAGACATGTTTAACAAGGTTTATTAAAAATTTTAATTCAAGTCAATAAAAAAATGATATTCACCATTCAAAAACTAATATTGATAAAATGCATAATATCTTTTTTTATCCAGATTGGTTGAGCCTTATTGTTACAAGGACTTCTTTGTGTAAAGTAGAGCAGCCACGTCACTCTATTAATAAACTAAGAAATAATATGAGCTAATATGTTATAAACATCATAATTTACATGTTTAAAACCTCGTCTCGAAATTAAATGCCTTCACGCATCTTTGAACATTTTTCGCATTAAAATGAACTTTTGTTCGACGTTAACTTGGGTTCCGTATTAGAATCTCGTCACTTGATGAAAAGTTTCATTAACGTGCACTAAGGATTGTGAATCTCACCTACTTATGAGATTTCATCGACAATTGATAATTTTTTCACTTAATTCCAAGTTTTTTCCTTGTTTCTTTAAAGAACATGCCCTTTTCATGTCGACCCATATGCCAAGCGTTCACTAAGACATGGCAACACTTATACTATTTTGCAATTTTGGCGTAGAAGTTTAACAAATCAGCCCACCAAAACAATTTGACATCCTCTTTAAAATAATCTATGAACACTCCACTATTATTAGTTCCCTAAAAAAATGTTTTAGTCAAGTTTTGATGAAAAGAGTAAGTATTTATATTCATCAACACGTCTCCCACAAACCATGTTCCCTCTGTGTTGGATTTTTTTTCACTTGGATTCTCCTTGTTAAGGCTCACTGTGCCTAATAAAGATAAGTCAAAATAAAAATATTCTATTGAGCCCCTTGATGCTTCATGATCATGGAATTGATTCACTCCTTACCTACCTTCCATTTGGAACATTTTGAAGTAAAATATGACACCTTATAAAAGAAACAAGCAATCTCCTGCTTTGATTACTTCTTTAGCTTACTTTGAGAAGTTTTTAGTACCTTCTCCTTGACTTTCTCCATGTCATTTTATGTCCCATCATTTTTCTTTCCCTCCTTGTTGGTCTTAATAGGCAGCGGCAGTTTGATAGTGGCGTGATTCCTATGATTTTAAAGCATGATTTATGATGTTTACACCCCTATTTTGATATGAAAGCATTTAATTTATATGTATTATTGCTTAAATTACAAGTTTAAGCCAAAGAAGAGGAGTTTAGTGAATAATAATCAATTATGGGTGATTTTTAAAAAGAATAATGTATGTCTTTAAGAGTACCACAATTGTACCAAATGATCACTATTATTCTTAACTCATAAAAACAACACAATCCTTTAATGATATCATTATACCATAACTGAAGTTCACTGTGAAGTCAAAAGTACAATGTAGGTATTAAATGGTTCCATTGATATTTGACTTTAATGGCTATTGATGTCTCTAGAGGCCTTTTCTAGCAAAGGATTCCATGAAAGATTAGACAATTCATCCCCTAAGTCACCAAAAACTTATACGTAAACTCTTTTGGATGCTTTGTAGACATCTTTTATGATTTTTAGTCATCATGAATTCAACTTTTGTCAGTATCAAGCTATTTTTCAAAAAAAAAAATAAAGTGTTAGGTTTTCTTTGTATTTTCTTCCTCATTTCATATTCAGCGAAGTGGATTAACACGATTTAAGATTAGAGTTTAGCTATGAGATTATTTTGGTTTACTTTAAACCTTAAATTTTTTGTATTCTTAACTTCTTTGTCTTTTAATCAATAGATATTTATTTTACGTTGAATTCTTATGTTTTGTTGATTATTATGTGTGGCAAATTTATTTCATAGCTAAGGTTAGGATAACATATGATTTAATAGAATTTATACTCTGAATTGTGTACTAATCTTTGTTTATTTTAGTGCTTAGTCCTCTATTTTAAGCTACCCACTTAAAATAAAGTTATAAATCATTAAAAATATGAGAAATCTACCCTAATTATTAGAAAATTCAATAAATAATGCAATTTAAATAGGAATGGTCAAATCTTGGTTAATTATAATCATGTTAATTTTGAAATAATGAATTTAAGACTAAAATTATTGAACTTTAAGCCTATTACCTATATTCATTGAATGTTTATATATGTGTGAAGCTTCAAATTCTCTAAAATCACACCTATGATCCTTCCCGTGATAGGGTCGAGTTTTGTATGTTTTAACTCATCTAATCCCTTTATCTTTCTTTTCACATTCTTTTGCCATCAACTTTAATATTTCATCTTCTACACTCCCACAACACCAATTCAAACCCTTAATTCCAATATTTGTGTGCCAATCCACTTGTTCTTCATTATCTATAAATGGTATTCTCTTCATCCTCTATTTACACTTGGAACATTGGGTTTTATGTCATGATTTAAGGTTTATTCATGAGTAAGACACCTTTGAGAAAATTAATGACATTTTGCACCATTTAAGTGTTTAATTTTTGGGTTAGTATGTTCTATCACATGAAATACTCATGGTTCACATTACCCATGTGCTGATTTGTTGATTTGAGTAATCTTTCATATGGGTAGTTATAAGTTTGGAAAATTACATGCCTTTTCCCCTTGAATTTATGGTTTCACTATGATTGTTTAGTTTTGATATCTTGATGATTATTTGAGATGAGAAACCATTCATTGATAATTAAGATATTAAAAGAGCAATATTAATTGAAATTGGAATGCGTTTGATGCTCAATTGGAGTAAGAATGACCTAAACTTTTTCCTTTAGATTACCTTAATCTTTAAAGTTTAAGGGAATTTATGCATTATGATAGATTCATGAGCATTTTTCCTTTTTTTTCTTGACCCATAATTTTATGTCATTCTTACCATATGTAGATGGTTAATGATGCCATGAGAGTATAAACCATATATTGCTCATTGCTAAGTCATATTAAATGTTCAATTATATGAAGTTTTCATAGCTACTAGTTTATCATTGCAACGTTTCTAGATACTTCTATAGTTTAAAACTTGCTAGAATTAGGCTTTATTTTATGCACTCACAATTGTTTGCATTTTTGCAAGAATCATAGGCAAATAGAAAAAAAGGAAAAGAAAACTCGCTATGACAGGCACTCTTCCTCTAGAAACATTAGGAATGCACCATATAGTCCTGTGTTTGCCAGTCAAAAGCTTACCAACAAGTATCACCCATTATGTCGATGGACAATTGACCCCACTAAGTACCTATAATATGAAGGCTTAAAGAGTTTGCACTTATCAGGCTTTATTTTATATTATGTGAAGGAAAGGGGTGGGATCTCTTAAAAAAAAAAAGGGGAACCAAACTAACAATTTTTTTTTTGTGAGTTCTTAGCTACCTTTCAATTCACAAAGTATATGGTGATGGTTTATTGTAATAATATGGTGCAATCCCAGTTTAGTAGAAGATGCTTAATAATGTAAGTTGGGGACTTTAACTTTACAATGCGAGTAGAATTTTGATGTTTAAGGGATGAGCACATGAAGAGATATGCCATATTAGGATTTGCAACTTAAGCTTAAGCATCTCAAATTTGGGAAAGGATTAGAGATGGGCAATTTAGGGAAGGTGCAATAAAGAGCACCGAGAAAACATGGCAGTAATGAAATTAAGTGAACCTATTCACTTATGGTGCATGATCAATGGCCGCCACTCTAACATAAATGGTACTTTATCCATCCACTTCTCCCATCAAGGAACCAAATCCAAGGGGATATTAAGAGGCTCTTCCTATATCATGAAGTTTGCTAAACCCCTGGGGATTAGCTTAGATAGAATGGATTTAGGACAAGAGATTAAGATGGACCCTTTAGATTCTTTGGTATGGATTTGGAAGTGGTTAGAAAAAAGGGAAAATGGACACCTCACACTCAAAAGAACTTGACCTCTATCTAGTGAAAGAAATTCAAGTCAAGAGTTAGAGGATGATGATGATTCTAATGAGGAGGAGGTAGAAGACACTAGAGCTAAGCTTTCCACAATTGTTGCACCATCTAGGAAAATAAGCTTAATTAACTTAGCTCTTAAGCAGAAGAAATATGTTAAGAGATGAGAAATTATTAAGCAATCAATGATATCAAAAGGCCATAACTTCAATAGTTATAGTAAATGAGACAGGAGGAGTAAAAGATACAGAGAAAAGAGGATCAAAGGATCCAACAAGATGAATGCAAGTAATAGCAGACATGATGGCAGTAACACATATGGTATCGTCACCCACAACTGCCTCTAATTATTGAAGATAACTTATATGAGCTATGGTTCCTCGGTATCTTAATATGATTTTCCTTTTCACTTTTTTCTTCATTTTTTTCTTATTTTCCAAATTGGAATTTGTGGGACCTAACTTATGTTTTTGTTTTATTTTTCTCTTATATTGATATGACCTTTTAGAAAGCTTATACTTTGGTATCGATTTTCAAGTAACCATAAAAAGTTTCGATCATTGTTGTTTCGAGGCCTTTAACCACATATAATGCGTTCCAAGTCACAAAAAATCCTACCCCAATGTGGATGGCATTTTTCAGAGTAGTTTTTTTTCTCTGTTCTTTCGTTTACACTTCATGCACTTTATTTATTTTGATCCTCCAAATTGAGGACAATTTGGTTTAAGTGTAGAGAGAAGATGAACATGGCATATTCTTTCAAATATTAGCACACTTGATTTATTGCGAGTCCAATAGGAATGACTTAGATTTCATTTTATGAAATAATTGAAATTGAAATTTAATTGTTAATAATGATATTTTAATTCTATCAAAGTTTTTCATTTCTAACCCAAAAATTTTCCTCTTTTTGTATTATGGGAATTGCATGCGTTTTGGGTAACTAGGTATATGTTATCAACCTTTTAACGTCACTACACATGGATTATCATATGAATTGGGAATATGCTATATTTTAATGAATGTAAGTATGCATGTGATTGAGTAAAGTGAGCAAAAACATTCACAATTTTGGCTTTATACTGATAAAAAGGTTCAAGTTCATTAGTAGTTCTAGTAGCCGTTTTTGAATGTGATCTAGGTAAGTAAATGAGGGTGTTCAACACAAAATGTTCACCTTCACATCGAAAGATTAATGACTTTGAAAATAAGTTGAGTAATCGGGGGAGATACACAAAATGTTTTCCCTCACATACAAAGATAAGGTGAAATCCCAAAAATTGATCCAAATTAAAACTTGAGAGTTGTGCTTCATGTTAATAATAAGATCCTTGAACTTGTTTGCTTGATGTTGCATATAAGACTTCTTAGATACTTGATATTATATATAAGAGCTGCCTATTTACTATCAATATGATTGTCGTGATCACAAGTTTTTTTTTTCTCATGAAAGAATTATGGTTTTTAGCCAAATTAAAAGCATTGATTTATTTTCTCTTAGCTCAATTAAGTTTTAACTCTTGATCAATTTCATTTTAAGTGGATATTTAAGTTTTTTTTTAGAACAAGCAATATCTCAACTGTGGGGGTGTTTTATAACTTCTTAATTATACATATTATATCAATGATTTCATGATTTTTACTTCCATTTTAAAGGGAAAATCCATATGATGCATGTGCATATTGAGTTAAAGTCTTTGAGAGAGATGGTGCTTATATGCTTTGTATTTTTGTTCATGTTCTATAGGAATTTGATGAACAATCAAATGCATCTTTCAAGCTAAAAGAGATAAGGGATCAATTTGGAAAATAATAATGGCATGATGGGAAGCTACATATTAAATTTCATTGACAACAAATGAATGACATAAGATATATTGTGAGAAGACCGAAATGAGCACAAGGTTAGAGGAATTTTGATCGGGAGTATGGTCGTGATTCTTCAAGTTTGGCCATGATTTTCAAACAAAAAATATCACGGCCAAGAGTGGCCACATCCTCTCCTATATAAATAAACATGATCTTAGTCGTGATTGCTGCATCCTTCCCTACATAAATGACCTAATTTAGGTTATTTTGGACATCTTGTTGCTTTGACACAACTTTAAACAACAATTAAGAGAGAAAGTACAAGTCCTAAGCATCCTTGAAGGTTTTTAGACAACATTGACAGAGAAAAAAAGGTTATAATGCATTAATCAGAAGAGCAAAGATATGATTTATCCCATCAATCTTCAAAGAGCCATGGATTTAAGACAATACACTATAAGCTTTTCTGATTCCTTCCTCTTTATGGTTGTTCTAGTGATTCTTACATTGTTTTGAATATGTTTATATGGGAATTGGGTTTTTATGAATGCTAAGATGTAGTATTTATTGTTATCTTGATTTAACATTGGATTTCTAAATTGTATGTTAAATTTTTTTATGGAATTAAGGGCATTAGTTTGGAATGTTATGTTAATGTAAATTTTGATTCCAATGCTTTAATTATGTATTTTGGGGTGGACAAATCAAGTATATTCTTTAGATCACTCCATAGCCAATTCATCTTACCTGAGGACCCAGAGATAGGCTTACATAAGATGTTCGGGTTAAGTGCGAGTTTAGCAAAAACAATAAGTTCTATAAAATGAATTAATACCTTTAATTGATAGGTTTAGATAGAGATAACTTTTACTTAATTTATCAAATTAAATAGAATTGAATAACTCGAGAGAGAATGTGATTTACATTAGGGAACTTATAGAATAATAAATTAGGGAAGCATGTTAACTCAAGATTATCAATGATTACAATTGCATCTTAAAGGGAATAATTTATTGGATCCTACCTTCATAATTGTGGTTAATTCTTGCTTGTTCTTTTAGACGTTTAATTTTAATTATTTCATTTATTTTCTTTATCAAATGATTCAATCATTTTTTCCATTAAATAGGCTACATAATTTAAATAGGAATTCACTAATAATAGTAGTCCTCATAGATTCAACACTTGTATTCACCATAGCTATGTTGTATAAAGATAAGTACACTTATCTCATTATGTGTTGTGGTATTGTTGAGTGTGATTCTTAATTTATTTTTCATTTAAAACTTAGGTACATCTAGACACCATAACTTATTTTTGTGAAGATTCCCTAAATTAAGCCATGCAATCAACTTTAACTCAATTAGTTAACTGAAATCCAAAACCTTAGTTATACATTAGGATTGGTAATTCTTACTTGTAATTTTAATTTCTTTTACATTAATTGAAGAGTTGATTTAGTTTTGTTTAGGAGTTTTAATTTTATTAATAAATCAATTAGCTTTTTATTGATAATTATAATCAAAGTGACTTGGTAGTTATGTGTAAACTCGAGAGAGAGCGATAACCTAGACTCTAGTTGATCCATAGTATTACTTGTAATAAGTATACTTATATATAGTTGGTCTTAGGTGAATTTAAGTTAAAAAGATTAGCAGGAAGACTAGTACAATAAGTTTTTGAAGCTTTTATTAGGGATATATCGATGCCAATTAATCTAGAATTTATTTTTCTATTTTATTATTTTATTATTTTACTAATTTTTATTGGTTATTTTCTTCTTTGTTTAGATTTTCGATTACCTATGTTTGATTTATCTTATTTTATTGCTTTATTTCTTTCTTTAGTTAGTTTTCTTACTTTATTTAGATTATATATTATTTTTTCATGGATATTGAAAAAAAAGCCTAAGGAATTAACTTTTGATCCAAAACATGAGTTTACTATACGTATACATAAGAAAGAAACTCAAGTAGATATGTTTAACAAAATAGAGGTAGATACTATCATTAAGGATGAACTTTAAATAGAAATTGAATCTATAGAGATGAAACATTAGGAAAATGAAGTTAGAAAAAATTAAGAAGAATGTAGAGAACCTACTAGATGGACTTAGTTATAGGAAATATTAATAAACCTATGACAAGCATATTAGACCTAGGGTTAACATGAAAATCTTTGAGATCCTTTAAGGTATTATTTCCATGATTAAGGCTTCCTAGTTTGGAGGCCTAACTCTATAGGACTCAAGTACTGATTTAGAGACCTTTTAAAATACTTATGATCTATTTAGATAGAATGGGATTTCAAAGGATTTTGTCAAATTTTTGTGGTCTAACTCTACTAAAGTTTTATCCAATCTAATCTAAGACCAACTAAAGGCAAGCACACTTTGCCAACAAACAAGTAGTATAAAATGGTAAAAAACTAAGTATCGTCTCCCTATGAATCTAAGTGTAACACTAGGTCAATTAATATTTAATTTTCTAGATAACTCCAAATAGATTGATCAAAGAAAGAGATAAAAAAGAACAAATGAAAATAAAAACAAACAAAGCTCAATCTAATCATAAGCTAAAGGATTAAGAGTTTAACAAAAAATAAATTAGCTAAGGCTTGGATTTTAATGGGTTAAGAAAACAAGAGACAATTCATTAGACAGATTTAAGGCATACGTCACTAAAACAGGACATAACCAAGGATCATGGAAACACCTTTTCTCTTTTAAACTCAATTAATCTATTTTGGTCCAATAAAAAAATTAGAATATAAGGCATTAATCATAAGACACCTAGAATTAAGTTCATTAATTCTAAGAACCCCCACAAAAGACTTTAGGGTAAGTTCAACGTCTAAATTCAATTATGTTACCTACTTAATCTTCCACTAATTAAAAGTCCATGGTCATAGGTACTTTAATCATCTAAGGATCTAAATAAGATGGCCACTTAAGTAAGATCAAATTAATCATTTTAATTAGGTAAAAGTATTCTAACCCTAACCAAGCAAATTAAGCACACATCTTTAATAATAGAATCAAGAATATAACATAAAAGCACATATCTATTGATAAAACTAAGAGTTCATACAAATAATATAAAAATAGTAAGAATTAAAATAAAAAATTGGTCCAAATCTACTGAAACTCCACTATTAAAACTACTTGAATGCTATTGAAGCTTTAATCCAGTAGTATAATGCGTAGATTGAACAAGAGAAACAAAAATCTAAGATAAACCCTAACTAGAAATTAAAAAAAGAAACTTTCTAAACGTAAGGTGATCCCCCTATTCTAATCTACCATTCTCCCCTCTTCTGCATGTCTTTAGCTCCCTTTTATACTTGTTGGACGATTGCTAGAGTTTCTAAAGTGATATGGCGTTGTTTCATTTTGTTTTGGCCATGACATTAATGAAACGCTGCGTCCTAATACTAATAAGGAGGGTTGATAGACCCCCTTATTGGTCCTTAAATGCGAAGGTATACGGCGGGTTGCTAGAGCAATATGGAGGGTTGCTAGGGTAATATAACGAGCTAGGCTTCTCAATACGGTAGGCTGACAAACCCCTATATTGGTCTCGAGAATTTGATCTTTTTGCTTCAATTCACTCCAATTCTGCCCCAAACTCCTCCAATTTGTTTCCAATTCACCAAAAGAACCTGAAATAAATACGAATAGCCCCACATTTTTGTACTTCATACAATAAATGGGCAAAAACATAGCAAAATATGCATTAAAAACCAATGTAAATAACCCATTATCACATCTTAGGCTGTTTTATTCAATTAATGGAAGTTCCATTCGTAGTTTTGAAGGTAAAAAAGAATATGATTTGCTACTAATGATTTTAGTTTATGATGTAAAGTTTAAAAGGTAGGTGCATTTGAAATTAATTCAAAGATATGAGCTTGGACGTGGAATTTAAACTTAAAGAAAAAAACGAATAAGTATTATCGAACCTTAAAGACTATTAGTTAGGAGTTTTAGGCTTACTTATAAGTTTTGTTTAAGGCTTAGATAATCTTTGGGGTTATATTTTGCATTCATGAATTTTATAAATTTAAAATTGCATAAAATTTAATTTAAGAGGTAAAATTTTGAATTAAAGGTAATTTAATCAATTTAGCTATTCAAACAACCTCAAAATATGTTTTAAAAATTGTATGCAATGATTTTAAAGCAAAAGAAACAATTTTGGCATGTTTTGGATTGGTTTAAACCAAGAGTTTCATGAATGTGCTAAATTTATCATAAACCAAGACATTTTATGCTTTTGGTCTTAATTTTCATCTCTTAATAATGAAATTAATTTAGGAAATTATTTACAACTTGTTAAATTGAATTGGAATGGAAAGAAATTATTTAAAAAGTTTTTAGACATGTCTTGTGTTTTCATAGAACCTAGAATTTGGTTCTATAACAAATTGGTTGGCCAATACTATCTACAGGTCGACCAATGTGTTTTTAAACAAAGTAATGGTTGAGTATAAGAGGTTGGGCAACTAGTCATTGGTCAACTGATTCCTTTGGCTGGTTGATTAGTTGCTCAAACGGTTGTTTTCCTATAACTTGTAGCTTTTATTTTTCAAAAGTTTTTCAACATCCTAATGGCTAATAATAGTCATAAAAACTCAATTAGCTTTGTAACACTTTAAATAAGATTTCTTTTGTCTTTTTTGGATTTTATGAAATTTTATTGAAATTTTTAGCATACAAAGTCACCTACATCATGGTTTTCAAGTTTACTAAGTTCTTCACCTTGAATTTTCATTCTTCAATCTTAAAATTTGACTTTTGTGTTTCTAATCCACTATATTCTATTCCTTTAAGCTTTAAAGAGGTTTATTAATCATATATTTCATTTCTAGAAGCACAAGAGCCTTTAGGTTATTGAGCTTTAAATGAAACACCTCCATAGGTTTGTTTTAGTATTTTAAAAGGGGTTTTCATATTCTTTTCGTATTCTTAGGTTGGTTAATCTTGTAAAGGCTCATCTTTACCCTAAAATAATTTGATAAATGCTACTTTTTACCTTTTAAAAAGAAGATTTAGGTTACTAAAATTACTATTCACCCAAAGAAGAAGATTATATAAGGTTTTATGAGTAAGTTGAACTTGCAACATCAATTATTAGAGAGCGAAGTAGGAAATTGTATCATTACTGAACCACTACAAATCTTGGTGTGTCCTATATTCCTTACACTCTTTATTTATTTATTTTTACATGTTCAATTGGTAATTACTTTGTTAGCAATTTGACATTTACACTTATGTTATCACTATAGGTTGAATATTAGTATAGGGATTGCAATCATTTGGGATTGGTTTAGGTTACCTAGTTTGATTAGTGTAGAAAATTTAGAGCACTTAATTCCCCCCTCTCTTGACTGCCATTAGAATAACATACGTCCTCCCTTATAAATAAACTAGTGTACCCCTTATCGTGGTTCCATCATCACTTAGGATGAGCTTATAAAACTCTTTATAACCAAATTCTTCCTAACATCCAAGGTAGCAAAGATGAAAATTGAGATAACATCCTTTGTTTAGTATGAAAATGAGCATCTATATAAGGCCTATGAGAGGTCTATGGATATTTTGTCTAAGTGTCCAAGTTATACATTTAGTACATGGAAACAAGTAGACATATTTTATACTATGGTAGCCCCTTTAACATATAGTTCCATAGATGTTACCTTTAAAGGTAACGTGACAATGAAAACACTGGATCAAACCTATAAACTAATAGAGCAGATGGAAATAAATAGTTTTTAATACTATTTTATGTTTCACTCTAGGAAACCATATGAGGCTCATAAGATTAATGAAACCATAGCTTTAATAGGTCAAATAGAAGTCCTTAATAAAAATTGGATGACTTCGTTAGTGGAGTTAGTAGTAGTGCATTAAAAGGGGGACATTTATGCAAAAATTATGAAAGTAACTCTCCCTTGTCTTTAGATTGTCAAGAAGGAACGAAAAGCCTAAGCAAGCCCAATATTTAGGGAACTTTAATAGGCAATAAGTGAATCCCTACTCCAATAATTACATTCCTAGGTAGAGGAACCTCTAAAATTTTCCTAGTGTAATAGTTAAAACATTAAACAATCTCCAAAAAAGCCAATCCTAAGAGAGCCACACCAATTGTCTTTAAAGCCAATGCACCTCCACCATAAAAGAAGTCTAGTTTCGAGGGGACAGTGATGAAGTAAATCCATATTAATGAGTGTAGCGTGAAAAATTATGAGGCTTCGATTAGGAACTTAGAGACTCAAGTGAGGCAGATTGTATAGATCTTGTAAAAGAGATTAATAGTGAGCTATCCAGTAATATTGAAGCTAATACTAGGGAATATGTTAAGGCCATCACTTTAATGAGGGTTACAGAAGTGGAGGGTACAAGTCTAAGGAAGAATAAAGATGAAGAAGAAGAGAAAAGTAAGGAGAAAGTAGTAGAAAAGACAAAAGATAAAGAATTTAAAGTGTAAAGTAGGAGAAACCTAGGCTATTTATTGATTCTAACATGTAACGATATAAGCCTAGGATTCCATATCATTAAGTAGTTAACAATTTTCAGTTAGATAAGCAATTTGGGAAGTTATTAGATGTAAGACACATGTCAATATTGCATTTGTTAAGCCATTAGTGTTGATGTTTCGCAAAACCAACAACTACGAGTTTTACGCTCAAAATCACAAGTATACGGGTCGTACTTATAGTAAAGAATGGATATCGATCCCATGAGGATTGTATCTAGACACCCTATCAATTTGGCTTACACTTTGTTCAAGAAATAAATTTAAGCAGATAAAAGAAAAAGAAATAAATGAGTGAAACGCAGACAAATAGGAAGTAAGAGCGAGCAACACAACCAATCGTAACACGGCAAAGGAAAATTTGGAGAAAATCAAGCTTTAAGCATAGGATTTGTCGTTATTCTTATTTGTTTCCCTTTGGTTAATTAATCTAATTTATATTTTGCCCAAAATTTCGTAATATTTTAGCTACCCTCTCTCAAGGTGTAACTAAATATCACTAATTAAATAATTTAGGATTAACTTTGGGATCTCTTAACATACAAAGCCTTTCCTAAACATTTAACTAGATATGAAGCTATGTTATAGGCAGTCTATCAATTTATTGAAATCTCTTCCTAATAAATTAATATCTTGTTGTCTATAGGTCTATTAAATGCC
>JAOXYD010025227.1:0-14405 GCA_028565735.1 Pinacopodium congolense | reverse complement strand
AGTGTCACCTTTTTAAGCTTTTTCCAATTTTTAATCAATTAATTTGGATTTTTCCTAAATAATTGTAATCTGATCAATCTAGTAATTAAGTAACATTGTCCCCGTGGGTTCGACACTCGGAGTCTTAAATTTACTCCGCTTTATTACTTGTGTGATAGGTGCACTTGCCTTTCGTCACGTTGGTTTTCAAATAATCTCATTTTGATTTTCAAAGTAAAATGGGTTTAAAGAACGCCCAATTTTTAATCACTCAACCAACGAACACCATGAACAAAAGATGCTTAGAAGATATAACTTAGAGGTGAAGTTAGAGTGTTTGAGTAAAAGTAATGATAGATGAATAGCAAGATGTTTAATGAAGGATTAAGAATTAAGATAGTGAATGAATATTTTTGTTTGTAATTTTTGTTTTAAGTCTTATCTTGATGTTTCTAAAGGTCTAAAGGGCTCAAAACACGCATTTCACATTCATACTATATGTTTATGCGTATAAGTTACATAGTCAATAGAAATTATATGTGGCTTATTTTTAACGATCTTCTTGATATACTAAAACTTTGTTTTTTGGATTTTTTTTGCAAAACTAGTTTGATGGGTGCATGAAAATAAGTTCTTGAAAATGATAGGATGTGTTTTAAGGTTAGATTGTGTGAATGTGATAAGATTATATGAACATGTTAAAGGATGTGTTAAAAAAATGTAAATGTTAGGATATATTTTGAGGTTAGATTGTTTGAAGGTGTTGGGTTGTGGGATGTTTTAAGGGTTGAAAATAAACAAATGAAAATTTTGGGATTTTTTTTGGAGTAATTTGCATGAGTTTAAATACGTTAAGTTAGAGAAAAACTAGTTTTTGCATGAACTAATTGATCAGTGTGCTTGGTAGTGGTTGACTAGTATGTTAATTTTATAGGGATTGATCAACTAGTAAGATAGACTAGTCAATCAATTAGTGGTCAATTAGTATCTGGGAGTGGTCGACCAATGTGTTGTAAATTTTGTAAGAATTGGTCGACTAGTAGGAAAACTGGTCAACAGTAAATAGTCGACCAATGCGTCTAGACTGGTTGATAAATGGTTTAAGATAGATGACAAGACAATAACGACTCGTTTTAACAATAAAAAATGTGATAGATGCAATTTAATGAGTCCTAGCAGTTATAAAGGACTAATAGGTTGATTTTCATCCATAAATAGGTATACTGGGTAAGTGTTTTGCATCAAGTAAGTATGAAGAAACATTAAAGTGAGATGTGAAAGAGTTTATGTAATTGTTTTAGTTGTTTTTGGTGTGTTTTGTGTGAAGTTTAGTGATTCATCTTTTAGTATGTGTGTATGTGTGTGATCTCTCTAACCTTTTGGATTGGTTAATAGAGATATATTCGTGAAGTGTATTTGTGGGGTAGTGAAATTGTGAAGTTATAATTGTAAAATGTTATTCTTGAGCCCATTGAAAAGGAGAGGAATATTATAAGGGTTTACTTTAAAGTCTACTAGAAAAGAAAGTGAGTAATTGTAAGAGCTAACCTCTAGTGTATGAAAAAGGAAAGTAGTTATAAAGTTTGTGTTAATAGTGGAATTTATAATAAGAAGTTAAAAAGTGGGCATAAGAGTAGGATTGTACACTGAACTACTATAAATTAGTATGCTCCTCTCTCTCGCTATCTCTGTTTATTTTTCAAGTTTAATTTATTTCAATCATATTATTATATTATTCATTATATTATTTAAATTACACATTACATAATTTTTAAAAGAGTAATTTTAATTCATTATAAAGCACTCAAAAAATTTAAAATAATCTAAGTATTTAGATTCACCTAATTCACATCCCCTCTTAGGTTTCATATAAGGATTAATAATTGTTATTAAAGTGAGGACTCATATAGGTATATTTCTAGTGAAATAGTGAGTTTAAGATCATTATGACACATTTTTATAGATAAAATATAGATAGACTCCCTTACTTTAATGGCAAAAAATTATGGAAATTGGAAAATTAGAATGAAAATTTTTATTTTAGTTATAGTTTTTGATTTTGGGATAATTTTAGAGAATGGCCCTCACATGACATTAAAAATAGTAATTGTATATAATTAAGAGATAATAGTACCTAAGGATGAAAGTGAATGGGATCAAATGGATGAAAGACTTATTACTTTAAATTGTAAAGTTACATATATCTTATTTTATACATTAAGTGGGGAGGAATTTAATGGAGTTTCTGGTTATAGATTTGCTTATGAGATTTGACACATATCAGCGATTGCTTATGAAAGCACTAATCAAATTAAAGAGGAGGAGAGTGAGCGTGTTGATAGGGATGAATTATATAGAGTTTTAACATGTGTTTTGATATGGTCTCATCCCTATTTTGATGTTTGAATGCATAATTTATGTTCATTTTAATTTTGAATGCAGGATTGATTATTGGACATAAGTATTAGCTGAAAGGAACAAGTTTGGAGAATAATTGGAGCAAAATGGACAAAGGAGCTGTAAGATAAATACCTAAATAGCGGTTTCTATATCCTAAATGGCACCGTTTAAGTCCTATCAAACCACCATTGCACGCTAATTCCTAGATTCTTTAATGGTAGTTTACAAAGGGTTACTAAACTCACTATTAATGGTTATTTAAATAAAAAAGGATGTTTTATGCCAAATCAAAAGGCAAACTTGTCCATTCAGTCCTAAATTGTCTCTAATCCTAATTGAGGTACTATTGTTATTGGTTTAGGGTGACTTAATATTTTAAAAAAATTTTACTTTGAATTTAACCAATGTATGGGCAAGTGCACCTATCAAACAGGTAATTTAATGGAGTGCTTTAAGATTACAAGTGTTGGTCTGATAGGGATATTCTATAAATATTAAATCAATTAGTTTACAATTATCTAAAAATTTTCAAAAGATTGATTAAAAAATAAAAAACTATATTAACTTTACTTGCTTCAAATAATGTAAAATGACTTTTAAATTATTTTAAAATTACCAAAAATTACCAAAATGTGGAAATGACTTAAGGATTAGGTTTTCAATAAATTAATTAAGCAATTAACATTTTTAACAACTGATTTAGAGGATCTTCACAAATTCAAGACAAAGCTTGGTTAAGATTATGCCTTTTCTCTATTAATCTTAAATTGAAGTTTGGTCATGCATTAAATTAAGTTAATAAGCCTTAAGATCAAGAAGATAACTTCTGGACTTTTAATCTCAGAACTTAAACTCTCATAAATAATCAAAGTTTTTCCACGTAATGATTGATTTGTTTTGTTTATTGATTTTTCAAATAACCTAATTTGATTTCTCAAGTCTTAGATCATCATTTAATCTGTTCTTAAGTGGATAGCTTAAAAATAGATTTTTAAGACCTTCAATAAAAAAAAATCAGTGCCTTAAATACTAAAAAAGCTCACTTAATTCATTTACACACAAATTCTTAGCTGAAAATTGAGGAGTCTTAAAAATACTCCACTTTATTACTTGTTCGATAGGTACATTTGCCTTTTGCAACATTGGTTTTCAAGTAAATTCATTTTGGTTTTCAAAGTAAAATCTTTAAAAGTAATCCAATTTTGATAATCACTCAACCAACGAACAATAGAGCTCTTGAATTTTTTATAGGTTTTGCAATGTGATCTCAGTTCTAAGAAAACTAAAAATATCAATCAAACTTCAAGAAGATTAAGAAACAAGATGAGATATAAGCTTAATAACAATATTTTGATTGATATGAGAAACAAAGAAAAATATGAAATAATATGAGTTATAAAACTCACTAAGATGATTTTTAGCCTCAAATTAGTGTCTTAGCAGCAAGATTCAACATTTGGTAGCTCAGAAACCAACTTAGAATTGATGTTACAAGTGTTTGAAACCTAAGAACACTAAGAAGTCTCAAGAGAGAAGCTATAGAAAAAATTAAAACTTCAGATCTAGTCTCCTCCTAATAATGGCGTGGGTCTTGTGTTGTTAACCTTTTTTTCAGCTTCTAGACCTCCCACTTATTCCATAACATATAAAGGAATTAATTGGAAGCACTTTTTAGTTGCAATCTTAGAGATTTGGTTGATTTGGTTTGTTTGACTCATAATGCGGTGGGTTGACTCGAAGCTATACGGCAGGTGAGCAACTTCCATATAAGTCTTATAACTTGGCACTTCTACATGGTTTCCTAGGAGTTCTACATGGGTCTCTCTAGACCCAATTAGAGCTTCTGAAGAGTGCCTCAATTGCCATATTTTTGCATAATTCTCTGTTTAATTATCAAGTCCTACAAGTTAAACAATTCTAACTCAAAATTAAACATGTAAACATGAAATTAGGGGGTCAAAACATAACAAATATCCATTAAAAACAAAATCAATTTGACCCCTATCAATTCTCTTATACTTATTACTTGTCCTCAAGCAAATCAATCACTCAATTTTTTCAAAATAGTATATAATCATAGGAAAATTAATCCCATATCAACAACGTAATTATTGAAAATATTTTTTATCTTTAAAAAATAATGACTCATCAAATTTTTATGTCATCGATTAATAACTTATAATCATAAATGCTTTTAAATCATTTCATTCTTCAACTTAAATCACAAAAATCAATTCCACATGTAAAAGGAAAATAAACTGAGTTTAATGCATCAACTTTTAAACACTTTCACATCCTTTATTTGTTAAAGACATAATTTAATTTAACATGTGAGCTTTGCCATGTGAGCTTTGAAAGTTTGATTGAGAAGTCACTCAATTTTTTAACATGAAGGTGAACATTTTGTTGTGAACAATCTCCAGTTAATCAATTGAGTCACCTCATATCAACTGACTACTAACACCACTCAATAACTTCAATCTTATGAGTTTTTATATGGTTAGAAGTCAGCAGAGTGAATTTTTACTTATTTATTATTATTATTATTATAGGTTAATTATGATTCTTTTTAATTTTTTTCTTCGATAAAAGTGTCTTGAAAAAAATTACAAAATTATTCAATAAGTTGCATTTTATGCATGGAATATTATTATAATCACTAGGTATTTTTTATTCAAATTATGAAATGAGTTAAAAGCATTTAGTCATTAATAGTAAAAATTAACCATATAACATTTTACATTGTCAAAATAATTGAATTCAAAAGAAAGCATGTTCAATAATAAGCATCAAAATCAAAAAAAATTTCACAAATTATAGACTATTAAGGAAAATCAATGAAATGATATGATATAAGATAACAAAAGTTCAAGTGTGATAAATTGTGAAATTGCTCCCCCATACTTAAATAAAACAATGTTTGCACTATTTAGAAAATAAAGAAAAAAATGAAAGGTATAAAGAATACACTCGTTGAAAGATATAATCGTCGTACTTCTCTAATGTGGTGAATTATAGCCACTGAAAGCAACGAAAAGGTTAAACACAAAATATGTTGCACTATCATAAATATGTGATCAAGTATAACCAAGGAGAAAAAAAATACAAATGAAAGGAAATAATTAGATAAAAAATAAAAATATACCACCTAAAATATGATAACTAATAATAAGGGAAAAATACGAAAAAGAAATAACATAAGGAAACATCCTAAAAGAAGATGGAAGAATAATCCAAAAGCAACCAAAAACTAGTACCATCCCAATTTTAGGCTCTCTAATACTCATCAAGTCGCTCTATTCAAAATGCTCATAAACCTCAATAAAAAGTTCTAAAATCTCAGAAGAAATGCGAGACTCCTTATTGAATAGAAAATTCATAAGGTCGGTTTAAGGAATATCCATATGAGCAGCCGAAAACGTAGGTGAAGCTGGTCAAAGGGATGAACACTTGATGTAGCTTTTGAAAAATCTTCATCCTTAACCTCCTTGGGTGCTATATGAAGGACATTAGGAATGAGTGGCTCATCAGGTCTTTGACCTCCCATAGTCTACACCACTGACCTCCATCACAAGCATATTTCCATAGCTTAGGTGTGGCATCATTGATTTGAGTCTGACGGATATGATCCTAAGATGCCTTATAATCAAATGGAACTCTGTCGCCTATAAAATCCTACATAAAAGACATGGAAAGCATAAGTTTTTGCTCGGTTTCTTCATCTTCACCACTTCGCACATGGAAGTAATAATGTACCTAACTAAAGGTAAATTGCTATTTACATCAAATCTATGCAATATCTTATATAAAATGTATGCATCTCTAAAATGCACTTCATTTAGTCTACTTGCTCTAGGTATCAAATTAGTACTTAAAAGTGCTACAATTATGAGCTCCCATTCCTAAAGCGGCAGTAGTAAATGCTCCAGGGGTTTTCTTGACTAATCCTAAGGCATTTGCAATTGTAGCAAATGAAAAATTGAGATTAGATGAAACTGAATCTCTGTGAACTGGATCAAGAGCCCTTACATAGAAATCCCCCTCATTTAAAACTCCTAATAAATCTAAAAGAAAGGCATAAGTAAGGTAAATAGGGGTACCACTCACAAAACTTCTGATTTCTATGGTATAAACCTTGTCTTTTTCTTTAGTGTTCGTAAAGAACTGATGAACTAAGGTTAGATAAAAATGTAAGGATTAGCTCCCAGCCTAATGCTTGGAATGCACTTGATACATTGAACTCTACTTCTAAATCCGAATGGATCAACCACTCAATGATAAACTCGTTAGTCTTATAGGAATGGAACCAATCCAAGTTTTTCTAAGTAATGAATCTATCGAGATCGAAGGTTGGCCTTTTATATGAAGGCTGACCAGAAGTTGTCCTAAGCATCATCTAATTGAAAACTATTCAACAAACACATTGAAATAAGTTAGAAAATTTTCAGAAAAATGAAAAATTCTTCTGGTGACCTTCATCAAAATATTCCTTTCACCGGAATATTCTTGAAACTTTGAAGAAATATTTATGCTCTAAAATCAGTATCATTAAATGAAAATTGGAACATAATGATACCAATATTAAAGTAGATGGATGCCTAAAATTCTAGAAAAATGTAAAAAAAATTACATGCGGCAATGAACAATAGAGAATTGAGGAGTCTAGAGGATTTTTGGGTGATACTAGGGAGTTTTTGATTGATTTAAGGCTAGAAACTTAAAGAGAATGAAAACTATGACAAGTTGATTCTAAGAACACATGATTTGGTTAAGAAATGAGCAAGTTATAAGGATTTGAATGAAAAAGGGCTGAGAGAGGTGAACTGCAGTAAAAGAGAAGGACGAAGAGGACAAAATCGTAGGTTTTTTCCAAAACATTGTAGTTTTTGTAATTTTTGGGAAGTTATATAGTAGTTAAGTTGTATTGTATCATTGTATTGCTCTCTGGAGAGCAGACATAGATGTGGGTCAAACAGAGCTATACGGTGGTCAACCTATACCACTATATAGGTTCTATTAACCTCTTTCTTTATAAATTTCTACCCTAAAATTATGTCAAATTCTTCTGAAATCGAGTTTTAACAAAATTAAGAGGATTGTTAATTAAATTACTTGAGAATTAAAATTATAAATACTAAAAAATCATAAAATTCACATAAAAAGGGATAAACTAAGGAAATGACACCAAAACTAAATAAAACAAACTTAGAAAGGTTCAATACATTAAAATTAAGTCCTGCCACACAAAATAAAATAAAATCACACACAAATAACTACCTAAGGAGGATAATTCTCGTCTAGTGAGTATCTTCTAGTAGTAGAGTCTTAGCAGACTCTTTAGCTAAGCTAGGAATATAAAATTTTCTTCTTTACCCATTAACCTTAAAATTTGAGTGATTATTGGTTACTTCAGTTGCTTCAAATAGATTAACTTTAGTAATTTCATAAGGGTCTATCCATCTTGATCTTAACTTCCCTAGAAAAAAAACTTCAATCTTGAATTATTAACCAAGACCTTGTCACCAACCTTAATCTCCCCTTAAATGATATGCTTATCATTCCATCATTTGACTCACTCTTTATACAATCCAGAGTTTTCATATACTTAAAAAAAAACTCATCTAACTCATTCAACTACAAAAGCCTTTCTTCTACAACTTTCCTTCAGTTAACATTCATAAATTGATAGCCTAATATGCATGATGTTCCATCTCAATAGGTAAATGACAAGCTTTTCCATAAACTAACTTATATGGAGACAACCTTATAGGCATCTTGAAAGTAGTTCAATAAGCTCACAAAGTATCATCCAACTTTAAGGACCAATCCTTTTTTGAAGAGCTAATAATCTTTTCCAAAATTCTCTTAATTTCTTGATTTAAAATCTTAACTTGACCACTAGTCTAAAAATGATAAGGTGTAGTAACCTTTTTAGTGACACTATGTTTAGTCAAGAGGGAACCAAATTTTTTATTGAAAAATTGCATTCCCTTATCACTTATGATTGACCTTGGTGTCCAAAACTATGCAAAAAAAAATTTTAGAAAGCAAACTACACCTCTTGTATCATTAGTTAGAAGTGTAACTGCTTCAACCAATTTACTTACGTAATCAATAGTCTCCAAGAGGTATTGGTTAAAGTATAACATAGGGAAAGGTCCCGTGAAGACGATACCTAAGACATAAAAAAATTTCACATATTAAGATGTTATTAAGTGGCATTTCATGTGTCCTGGGGATATTTCCAATCCTCTGGCAATTGTCATATGATTTGACAAATCGATAAGCATCTTTAAACAAGGTAGGCCGGTAGAAACCACACTCCAATACCTTATGTGTAGTCCTAGTAAGCCAAAGTATCCTCTGGTCTTATGAGAATGATAATGACTTAAAATGGATGGCACTTCCTTTTCAAACACATATATCATAATAATTCCATCAGCATAGATCTTGTATAGAAAATGGTTATACCAAAGATATCTCTTTATCCATAAGAAGAACTTTTTCTTTTGTTGGTAGGAAAAATTAGGAGGTAGAACATTACTATTCAAATAATTTACAATATCTACATAACAAGGTAAAGTGAGCATAGCTAGCAAATTCTCTTTAAGAAAGACCTCCTTGATGTCTTAGTCTTTTTCTTTCTTCATCACTACTTCATCCAAATGAGATAAATGGTCAGTCATGAAATTATTTTTCCTTTTTTATTTCTAATTTCATTTTTGAACTCCTATAAAAGGAGAACCCATTGAATCAATCATGGTTTGGCATCTGATTTGTTCATCAAGTACTTCAAAGCTGAATCGTCGGTATAAATTATGATCTTTAAAAGCATTAAATAGGACCGAAACTTATCAAAAACAAACACCATAGCTAATATTTTCTTTTTAGTGGTAGTGTAATTCTTCTGGACCTCATTCAATGTATGACTTGCATAGTAAATCAGATGAAGTTTTTCCATTCCTTTGCCTAGGAGCAGAACCAATTGCAAAGTCACTTGATCGTACATCAACTTCAATAGAATAGACTAATCAGGTGATACTAAAATAAGTGCAATAGTAAGCCTTTTCTTTAACAACTAAAAAGAATGCATACATTTATCATTAAAATTAAAAACTACATGTTAGTCCACAACTTATTAAGGGGCTTGGATATCTTAGAAAAATCCTTGAAAAATCATTTGTAGAATCTAGCATGCCCTAGAAAACTTCAAATTGCTCTAACTAAATTAGGTGGTAGAAGTTGAGTAATTATTTTAACTTTTGCTAGATTAACCTCTATTCCATTACTCAAAATCTTGTGACCCAATACAATATACTCTTCTACCATGAAATGACATTTTTCCTAATTTAAGACCAAGTTGTTCTCCTTACATCTTTTTAATACCTTTTCCAAATTTTCTAAATATACATCAAACAATGTGCCAAAGATAGAAAAATCACCCATAAAAATTGAGATGTAAGTCTCAAACATATTCACAAAAATAGCCACTATGTAGTGTTGAAAAGTGACAAGTGCATTACATAAGCCAAAAGGAATACGTCTATAAGAAAAGGTGCTGTAAGGATAGGTAAATGTTGTCTTTTCCTAATCCTCGAGAGAAACAGGAATATGCAAATATCTGCTATACCCATCTAAGGTATGATGAAAACTATGTCTTGCCAATCTTTCAATAACTCGATCAATAAATGGTAAAGGAAAGTGATACTTTCAAGTGACGTCATTTAATTTGTTATAATCAATATACATACACCATCCCGTAACTTTCTTAGTGTCAATAAATTCTTCTTAATCATTCTTCATCACAGTACTTCCTCTTTTCTTAAGCACCACTTAAACTGAACTAATCCATGTGGAATCAGAAATAGGAAAAATGATACCAGTATCTAGGAGCTTTACTATTTCATTCTTTACCGCCTTCTTCATATTCAAATTTAGTCTGCACTAAGGTTAGACTAAGGGTTTGATTCCTTCTTCTATGAATATCCAATGGGTGCAAATAGAAGGACTTAAACTTTTAATGATAGCTAGCGCCCATCCTATTATACATTGATGCTCTCAAAGCACTCTTAAAAGTCTTTCCTTCATCGTATCCATAAATGACAATAAAATAAACCTAGGTAATTGTGATAGAGGTCATAAAAAGGCATACTTTAAATGCAAGGGAAGAGATTTAAGATCAAGAATCAATGGCTCTTCAATAAATGGATTTGGAAGGGATTTGATTGGTCTATACAAAAGTTCATATCTCTTAGATTGAATCCAACTGGAGGTTTCCTTCCAAGCTTCTAATTCTTCCAAAACGTTTTTGACTTCCTTTTCCACTAAGTCCAAAGAACACGAATGGCTTAATTCCTTTTCCAAAGGATCTGAACATAAGTAGGTGGTTGGATCATCTCGAATGGAATTTACTCTAATGAAGTTGCATAAATCTAAGGTGGAGGGATGTCTTATTCACTCATCAAACTCAATATCCTTATCTTTAATTCTAAGGATGAGCTTGCCTCCATATACATCAATCAGTGCCCTTGTAGTAGCTATGAATGGCCTTCCCAAAAATATAGGGATGGTACTGTCCTCTTCCATTTCCAAAATAAAGAAATCAATAGAAAAGATGAATTTAGCAACCTTTAAAAGTACATGCTCAATGATTCCTCTTGGATATGTAATAGATTTGTTAGCCAAATATAATGAGATTGTAG
This sequence comes from Pinacopodium congolense, assembly GCA_028565735.1. NCBI lineage: Eukaryota > Viridiplantae > Streptophyta > Magnoliopsida > Malpighiales > Erythroxylaceae > Pinacopodium > Pinacopodium congolense. The sequence goes on along the minus strand of JAOXYD010025227.1, from coordinate 3,324 downwards.
TGGGTTTTGGCTCTTCCAATCCTAACTTCTTCAATATAGACATAGGCATTAAATTTATACTCGCTCCAAAGTCCACTAGATCCATATCTATCTATAAGCTACCAATTGTACAAGGAATGGTGAAACTACTAGGATCCTTGAGCATTGGAGGTAACTTCTTCAGAAGGATAGGAGAACACTCTTCATTAATCTTGAAAGTCTCATACTCCTATAATCTTCTCTTTTTAAATAGGACTTCCTCAAAAAATTTCACATAGGAGGGTACTTGGGCAATAGCCTCAGCAAATGAGATATTGATATGAAATTTCTTAAAAATCTAAAAGAAATCCTGAAATTCTTGTCAAGGTATGTATTCTTCAGCCTTTGAGGGTAGGTTTATAAGGTTGCAAATTGGGATTAGTAAAAAACCTAGGTGCCTTATCAAACCTTTCACCCTCATCTTCTTTCTCTTTCTTCTTTTCTTCAACTCTCTCTCTTCTTTCATCTTCTCCTTCGGCTCTCTCTCTTCTATCATGTTCTCTTTCTTTCCATTTCTCTTTAACTCTCTCCCTTTTGTTTTTTCTCTTTCTTTCTCTTTGTTTTCCTCCGTCACCACTACTTACTTTCCTTTTTCTCATAGCTTCAGTTTTTCACCTTTAACCTCTCTTCCACTCCTTGGGAAAATAGCCTTGGCATTCTCTTGAGGGTTGGCTTTATTAGTGCTAGGTAGCTTATCATATAGCCTCTCCTATAAGAGTTATGTGATTTCCCCAACTTGAGTCTCTAAATTCTTTATAGATACATCATGATTTTGCATTCTTGATTCATTAATTGAATATATTGAAGCACTGTCATGATTCTCTTGGAGGTTGAATGGATCAAAAGTTAGGTGGAGTTATTTTTTTAGGGTTAGCTTGAGGTGGTTATGGTGGTTGCTAGTAGTTTTGATTATTACTCCACAAAAAGTTTGGATGGTTCCTCCAACTAAGATTATAAATGTTTGAAAAAGGGTTTCCTCTTTTCTTATTGAAATAGTTGGCAAACTGAACTTGCTCTGGTTCTCATGTAAAAGGACTATCTTATTAACACTTTAATGATAAATGGGAAGTACTACCACAACTTTTACACTCAACTTTATGAGTACTACTCCCAACTTACCTCACCAAACTATCTTGCTTTTTGTTTAGTACTTCTATTTGAGTTACAAGAGCTACTGTATCATTGATTGTATGAACACCATGTTGCTTCCTAAGATGATGTTTAGAAATGTCTTGAAAATTATTTGTAGCAATCTCCTCAATCAAATTATGGGCTTCGTTTGGAGTCTTCTTCATAAAATTACCTTATGCCATAACATCAATGGTTATACGAGTCGAAAGTATAAGACTAGTGTAGAAAATGTCCACTTGCTACCACATACTAAACTCATAGCTAAAACAATTAGCAGGCATCTCTCTAAATCTCTCTTAAGTCTTGTATAGACTTTTATTCTCATACTTCACAAATGAGCTAATCTCAATTTTCTTTTTTACTATCTTAGCTGGTGGGAAAAATTTAATTATGAAAACTTTATTATTTATCTTTAAGAATAAAAGGAAAAAGCCTAAATTTAATTTTATTTTATGAAACCCCATTGTTTTTAAAAAGATTGAAAGTATCTAAGAAAGTCTCCAAATGCTTATTAAGATCTTCTAAAGCTAAACCACCAAATTGTGAAGACTTAACCATGAGAATGATACTATGAGGGATTTTAAAATTGTTTGCATTGACTCTGAACCAAACAATGCTAGTCACAAGTCTACCTCTATTTCCCATTGCTAAGCCTATCATGGTTTTTGCTGAGGTTGAACAACTACCTGTTCCTATAGATCCATTTCCATAGGTTCAAATTCCATGTCACTAGATGTTCCTACTTATAAAGGATCAGAAGTAGTAGCTTGAGGTTCTTTTTTTTTCCTACATAATGTACGCTCAAGCTTTATAATAAAGTCTAAATGCTCACAATTTTGACCTTGAGTATGCATAAAAACTTTTAAAAAAATAACAAAACAAAAGCAATGACTAACTAAACAAGAAAACATCAGAAGTAAGATAACTACAAAGCAATGAAAACACTCAAAATTAAAAATAAGAAAATAAATGAATAAAAATTCAAAAAATTGGGAAAACAATATACACAGGCCTTAGAGTAACTAACACAAAAATTTCCTAACATTATAGCTCTATCCCCAGCAACAACACTAAACATTTGTTGTTGGTTTAGGGTGACTTAAGATTTTAAACAAGATTTACTTTGAATTTCACTAATGTTGTGGCAAGTGAACATATCAAACAAGTAATATAATAGAGTGTTTTTAAGAACCCCAGGCATTGGTTCCATAGGGATATTATGTAAATATTAAGTCAATTAGTTTACAATTATCTAGGAAATTCCAAAAGTTTGATTAAAAAATTTGAAAAATACTAAATTAAATTAATTTGCTTCAAATAATGTAAAATGAATTTTAAATTGTTTCAAAAAATTACAAAATTGTGAAAATTAGCTAAAGATTAGATGTTCAATGAATTAATTAAGCAACTAACATCTTTAGGGGCTGATTTAGAGGATCTTCACAAATTTAAGACAAAAGTATGGTTAAGACTATGCCTTTTCTCTATTAATCTTAAATTGAAGTTTGGCCATGCATCAAATTAAGTTAATAGGACTTAAGATCACGAAGTTTACTTCTGGAATTTTAATCTTAGAACTTAAACTCTAAAAAATAATCAAGATTTGGTTATGCAATGATTGATTTGTGTTGTTTATTGATTTTTCTAACAAACTAAGTTGATTTCTCAAGTCTTAAATCATCTTTTAATATTTTTTAGGTGGCTAGCTTAAAAATAGATTTTTCAGACCTTCAATAAATAAAAATCATCCCCTAAATATCATAAAAACCTCACTTAATTCATTTACATACCAATCCTTTGCTGAAATTTGTTTAAGCCACACATATTAACCAAAGCACACAAAACATGCATCTTTAATAACATACTTTGAATAATCAAAAATATAAGAGGTAAATATCGAGTTTAGAGTTTAGAGAACACCTAAAAGAGCTCTTGAATGGTTTCCAAGTTTTTTGATATAATCTTAACTCTAACAAAACTCCAATTTGTCAATGAAACTTTAAGAAAATCAAAGAACAAGAAGAGATATAAGCTTAAGAACAATACTTTGATGAATCTAAAAAACATAGCAAAATATGAAATAATCTGAGTTAGAAAACCTCATAAGATGATTTCCAGCCTCAGATCAATGTCTTAACAACAAGTTCCAACACTTGGTAACTCAAAAAACAACTT
>JAOXYD010025218.1:0-14406 GCA_028565735.1 Pinacopodium congolense | reverse complement strand
GTACCATAGCAAATCGTTAGATAAAAGAAAAATGTAGTCATCGAGAGAATATAATGGTTAGTAAATGGGCACATAAAAAAAGAGTTGGCATCACCTATTATATGCCCAATTATCATTTCCTTGCAATGAATAAAATGTGGACAACTTACATCACTATCATTCAGGAAACTTCAAGGAAAATAAAGTCCAAAAACAATTCGTAGAGATGCTTACAGATTTTTCATATATAAGCAAGTCATTAGAAGCAATTGGTTTACTTTCTTCATGTTTGTGCACATACATGTCCATCAAATGGTCAGAATTGTTGACAAAATTTTGCAAACCACCTTGGTCTAACAAATTTCTAGTTTCTTCTCCACTAACAGATCGTAAGTTTCCAGATTCTGGCATTTTCTATGGAAAGTTAGCAAGTCCATTCTCTCCATTGAGACTTGAAATAGAGTAACGTAAGGGATTATGTTGTATATGCTTCATGATTGCCCCAACTGATGCTTTGGCAATACGTGTTACATATTTCTGTTCAGTTTTATTGATTTCACCAGTATTTGATGTCATAGGGTCTATAATTTTACACCTCTTATTTCTCGTCCTAGTAATCCATGCTGTAGACAAACAAGAAATCAAATCAGGAATTGAATACTCATCAGGATACTTATCTTTTGGATCTGTTTAAGATGGAAGATGTTGGACTTTGTTCTGCGGTTCCATTGGCATTGGCCATTAGTTCCCTTAGCAACCTCTGGACCAATAGATTTTTGAACCCAAAAAACTATAAAAAGAATTTCAATAGGAAATTAAATAGTGAAAACTTGTCAATTTCCTTTTTCTTATAGTTTTATGCAAGAATCCAGCATTCTAATTGCTAGCATATTAATATGTAACACTAGCATGCAGCAATAGGATTAACTCGTACAGACATCGTCCCAAGTACCCAAGCATAAGCAACAAACTCCACCTCATAAGTAAAAGAATAATTGAAAACACTCAGATCATATTCCATTATCTATATGCATTCAGACTAGTGCCACAGATAAAAGGGTTCTAAGTCCAAGTTTTATGACACATTAAAATTTCATGAACATGAGCACTTGACATCATAGCCATAAGTGAAAACATACAGTTACAATGACCTAAGATTCCAGAGCTGAAACATAGATTGTAGTTTTTCTTCAACATGAGAACTTTGGATGTGTATACTTCAGTAAAACCAACAAATTCAAAATTCAGATCCTTAATTGACATCAAAGCAATGTAATTTAGAATTGAAAGATGATCAATCAGCTTCAGCTCTCAATTTGTCTAAAAGAAGAGTTATATGTTTTTCTTCTAGGGTGTGAGAACAAACATACATAAAGTGGCACGAATTGCATTACCTCTGCGCCATCAATCTTGCACAAAGATCTCTTTGAAATTTCTTCCATGCAATATCCAGAGTTTGCTCAGAAGAACACAAACAACCATCCAGATTAGTGATCTAGAAAATGATTACTTAAAAAGAAAAATCAAGTAGACTTACAAAACAACAACATAAAAAAAAAGAAAGGAAAAGTAAAAAACATTTCAAACCTCAAATAAGGGGCCTTCACGATTTTGCATTGTATAAATGCCTCCATTATAAGATCGCCGAGCTTCATATCCTGTGGGATACTGATAGTGATCCTTTCCTATAAAATCACACACTTGAATTGAACTAATCACATCCAAGAACACAACAATTCACCAGATTCCTCTAGTTAAAAAAAAACAGTTAAAAAAAGAGAAAACAGACTCGAGACGAGCTATAGTATTTCTTGTCCAAAGACCCAGTGTAGAGAGATCCGATGGATATGATTTCCAGATCATCCAATTTGTCATCCATCGGAAAGGAAAGAAAGCATAAAATTGATTCGATTGGATTGCGCAGACTGAACGACAGGCTCCAGACATACAACAAACAGTTAACTTCTAGCAGAAGTTGGGTGTTTGCTTAACGCAGCTAGAAAAGTGAAGGAAAGAAAGAAAGGGTTTTGTGAGATTATAGAAAGCAAGAGGATTGTGTGAGATTTTGTACAAAAGGGAAATATGAGCCCTAAATCGTGTGGAGTTTTCAATTTTGCCCTTTAAAAAATTCAATCCTTCTACTGGTGTTTTCAATTTTTTTTTATTAATGTCAAAATCTATATTAATGAATATTGTAGGCCCAGGCTACTTGGGGGTATTTAGCCCGGGCTGTAAATTTTTTTCAATTTTTTTATCTCTTCCTTCGTTTCTCTTCCTCCATTATCTCTTGTCAAATTAGATCCTACAAAATCTGCAATCACAAGGTACAAGGCAAGCACTAGTTAGTTTTGACAAATTCTCAACAAAATTATTGAGGAATACAATGTTAAATAAAAAAATTATATATTTGTTTTTAGTATAATTATTTCTGTAGTTCCCAAGTTTTTTGTTACATATAATAAGACTTCTTTAATGAAAGAGATTGACTTCTTATCGTATGATTCAATTAAGTCATTATTTGTGATATGTCACAATCTATAATCGTGTATAAATATAAAAGAAAATTTTGACTATGATGTAAACTTATTTAAAGATATAAATTAAAAAATTCAAATGTTAATGATTTTAATTATAAATACATGTAATATATTATTAAAATTCTTTTACAAGTAGCTACAATTCCTACCTTAATTTGATATGTAAAACCTTTTATAATTTTTATATTAATTTATTTTCTAATATGATGGATATTCTCTCAATTAAACAATATGTCTTGGTGATTTATTAATGCCCGAGGGTTGAACATGAATATTCTCTCAATCAAACAATATGTCTTGATGATTTATTAATGCCCGAGGGTTGAACGTGCTTAAATTTTAAATAAAATTCTAAAGAATCAAAAATAAATAATACTCAAACATAATAAGGCAAGTATACCTGCCATTACACAGTATGGTTAATGTAAGTTCAAGTATCAAATCCACGAGGACCCTAATTACTAGAAAGCTCTTATCCTTATTATCTAACTTAATGATTGATTAATTGAGTAGTTAACAAAAATAAACTAAATAACCAAAGACAAACAAAATAACTAAAGACAATCTTAAGGACAAACTCATAAGAATTAACATGCAATACTGAAATTAGGATCTAGATAGCTAATCCCTTAAGATGTATGTGTATTCATCATTTAATCTTGATTAAACATATTTTTTTGATTTTATTATAATATAGGTTCTCTAAGATAAATCACATTTTCTCTTGAGTTATGCAGTTCTATTTAGCTTGATTGACCTCCTTGTTCTTTAGTCTCTTCACATTTTTTTCTCTCCAAAACCCTCTATTTTTGTCTTGGATGTGTCCTAGGGTCATAATGGTGGCTTCTAGGGTTTATTCATGTCTTTTATTGTCTAAAATAGCATAAAAGGAAATTAAACACGTCATCCCCACTAATTTTCCATGTCATATTTTCCAACTTTTAGCATGGCTCGATATTTTTGCCATATCTTCATCTGCAAACCGCCAATTTTCATAAAATTTCATATGTAGTTGCCTCACATGTTGTGCTATCACCCTATAAAAGTTCGTAGCATTTGGAGCTCTATAAATACACCTAATGCCTTCCCAAATTCAGTTGTACAAAATTTATTTTCTAACTTAGCTTGTTATGATCGTTCCTTTATACTTTCTTCATAATTTGTCATATAACTTTGATATTCAGTGTGGAGCCTCTTAACTTGATGCTCTAAGTCTTAAAATTGATCCCACATCTCTTCTAGATTAAAAAGTGCCTTAAAATGTTCACAAAATATCTATATAACCTAAACAATCATCAAAAGCTACATAAAAAGCATCTTATTAAAGAATTAATCCAAAATGCACCCAAAATCATGTGGACTTTCCTCTTAAACCTAAAGTAATGATCATGAATACATGCCTAAAAGATGTATAATTTGGTGATGTCAAAATAGGATTTAATTCCAACAAGAAATGAGGAGTGGTTTGAGGAATCTATAGAATCAAATAAGCCAGCTAGCAAATACATTATGAAGAATATAAGCTCAATGTTTTACTAGACCTCCTAGCCAATTAAAGAGAAACCCTAAGGAGGATATATGTGCTAATTTTTTTACAAAGAAGAAAGTAATTAGGGCATATTAAGGAGAAGAAATAAGTGCAGGGGAAACAAGAAAAAGAGGAGAAATCTACAAAAAAAAAAAGGAGGATGAAAATAATCATAAGGTAAAAAAACACACCTCATTTTTTACTATCCGAGTTTTTATTCCTTTTCCTAACATGTTAACAAAGAACAAGAAATAAGAATAAGAGAAAGAGGTATTGGAAGTTTTCCTCAAGGTTAAGATGAACATACCTCTACTTGAGAGTATCAAGCAAGCGTCACACTATGCAACGTTTTTGAAGGCATTATGCATTAACAAGTAAAAGTTAAAGGGTGATGAGAAGGTTAGCATAGGAGAGAATGTATCAACTATTGTGCAAAGAAAGATGCCACACAAATGTAAGGATCCTAGTTTATTCCCTATCCTATATAAAATAGGTAACACAAGGTATGAAAGATGTATATCAGATTTAAGAGCTACTATTAATATAATACCACTTTCTATTTTTGAAGCTCTTAATTTATGTCCTTTTAAAGACACTCATGTTATTCTTTAATTGGCTAATCATTCTAACACTTACGCAAAATGGGTCATTCAGGATTTCTTAATGTAAGTAAATGAGCTTTTTTCCTACAGATTTTTTTTCGACATGTAAGAAAAAGAGTCCCCCCATCCATCACCAATTCTTCTAGGAAGACTATTTCTCAAGGCATCCTATGCCAAAATTATTGTTCATAGCAAGATTTTAACCATTGATTTTAATGGGATAAGAAAAAATTCAAGATCTTCGATATTATGAGACATCCTACTCATTGTGAGTTAGTTGCAAAGGTAGATATTATTAATTCATCAACTAAATCGTACCATTTTCCTATAAAGCTAGAGCATAAGGATTATGGAGCAATAAAATGATGCAACATGAAGTTTGGTACTACAGGTACAAATAGGAATTGCTGTTGTGAAATAGAAGGAAATATAGCATGATGTGAGACAAAAGAGCATTACATAATATGCAACAAAAGGGGCTAAGCTAAAGACCATTAACAAGTACTTATTTGGAGGCAACCCAACCATTCCTTTAGTTTTCATGTTTTTCTCTTTTTTAGTTAGAATTTGGTTGATTTTCATTTGAGTGCTTTTACTCTCTTTTATTTTTATCTCTTATAGGTACATAAGTGAGCTGTATTCTTTTTCTACCAAGGTATTGTATACTCTACAACATTCAGGAGATTATTCTTATTTCTCTTCCACCTATTATGTTTTACTTTTTGAACATTGGAGACAATGTTTAATTTAACTGCAAGGGATGGGAATAAGATTCAATTTTTTTCACACTTGATTTATTGTGAATCTAAAGGTGATAATTTAAATGTTTCAACTTAAAGTTATATCAATTTTTAGTAGATTATTAATTGGGTGATTTCAATTGATATCTTTAATTTAGTAAACATTGATCAACCCTTAAATGATTTCTAACTTTAAAAAATTTTCATTTTTCATTTTTATTTTGAGTGCTTTGTATGTATTTTAGTAACCCACATGTATGATATTAAGTGTCTAAGGAAATTTTATATGGCTAGTTATATGAATTTGGGAATATGATGATTAATATCATGTGTTATAAAAAAAAGTGCGTTTGTTTAAATAAAGGAACATATTTTTCATTCCGTTGGGTTCAATCCAATATAAAGGTTGAATTTTATGAGTGGCACCAGCAACCATTTAAGAGTATAATCTAATAAGGTAATTGAGATTTTTCATAATAAAATTTTCACCTTTGCATCAAAAAGTTAAATGACATCTCAAATAAGCTAAAAATAATATCCCAACTGAGTAATCGGGAGTCATTAATAATAAGGTGCTTACCTTCATGTCAAAGGACTAGATAACGTTTAACTAATTGCTCCAAGTTTAATTTTTGTTTTGTTTCATTATCTTAAATGCACTTTACTAGATTTATATGATGATATATGTTAAATGACTTAGATGCTTGTTATTATGCATTAATGGTTACTTCCTTACAAATAGTGTGTTTTGAATGTGTTAACAACATTTTTATCATGATAAAGGGGAGATCTGTACACTAAAATAATGGAAATGATTAGCTTTTATTTATGCTAAACTAGCTTTTGAATTTTGATCGAGACTATTTTAGTGAAGTATTTAATTCATTATTTAAGGACAAGTCCTATTTTAAGTGTGGGAGAGTTTGATAGGGTGCATTTTATTGAATTCTAATATGTGATTTAATGTGGATTTATCTCTGTTTTGATGCCAAAACACCTAACTTATGTTTGACATAAGTTAAAATGCATGTTTTGACTTAAAGAGACAAATTCTAGTCAAAACAAGTTAAGTTTGGAGAAGAATTAGACAAGAACTAAAATCTAGGGACATCAAAGGTAGTGATAAAAGATATTGTTAACCTTCCAAGAACTGTTGTTTATGCCCGACCATCAAATCCTTTAATGATGCTCTGTCATGGTACCATTGATGTTACTATTAAGTTTCATTAATGTCCCAAAAAACATGTTTCACCATTATATTCATTGGCATTCAAGTTTTTTACTCCAAAACAAATTAAAAACTTAAAGGGGTATTTAAGGATGTGAAATAAGCTTGGGATGTGTGGCATGATTGTCACAGGCAATCGAATAATAAATACCTAGGTTATTCTCCTAACTATATAGTACAGTAAGTCAAGGTTGATCTTATAGAGAATTGCTTAGTATTTATTCTATTTCTAATGTTACGCAAAATAAAAAAATATGATTTAATTGAGTGTAAAATATAAATAATGAAATTAAGGCCACTAAATAAGAATGAAAAGAAAACGCTATGAAAATTTGGGTAGAAAATATTTTTGGGACTCCAAAATTACAATTGATCATTAAAAATATATAAGATTTTTTTTATAATTAAGATGTTAACCTATAGAAAAAAAAAAGCTCTTACATCCTTTGTTTCTCCAATTACAAGAAACTCTAAGATGCTCTTAAATTACCCATAATTATATGATAACCTAAAGCGAGCTCCCTAGATTCAAAGATGTAGTAGCATTAAGCAACAAGGAACAACTAACTTAAGCCATAATCGTACAAGTATGAATCATATAACCTAAAGGATTAAAACCTTAGGCTATATTTATTAAGTCTCAGTCACAAATTTAATTAACCTATTGCTACTTGTAGTGTTAACTAATGACAATTTCAAATCACAAGCCCATATTTAGCATTCTAACTAGAAATCATAAATAAGGTAGCTAATCCTACATAAAAAAAAACTAGTTCTTGGCATTTAATTGGAATTTCAAGTCAATCCTATTATAAAACACAATACCCATTAAAAGCCCAATTCATATCTCACAATTGCAATCCGTTTTTCCCTTTAATATCTTCTAAACTAAAAAAATTTAGCTTGTCATATTAAAATTAACTAAAAAAGAGTATAAAATTAAAAAAAATAATGAATAAGTAAATAGAAATGAGAAAACTAAGAATTCAACGATCTATTTCATAATAAAAAAAATTCACCAGAAAAATAATAAAAGTCAACCCAAATATAATAAATGTATATTAACGACGTAACAATAAAGTAATAGCAAAAACACAATGGAAATAAGTATTTCTCTATCTAAAACATCAAATATAAGAGTATTCCCAAAATATAACTTGAAGGAAAGTCAAAAACATTAAAATAAGAAGAAACTAGGAAGAAGAGAAGTACATGCCCAAAGAGGTAAGAAAAGTGACAAAAATAATCTACTTCCCCTCCTTAAATATTCCCCAACTAGGGTTTTTGATGTTTTTTAAGTAAAAGACTTGAATACCTTTGCATTTTATGGAGAGACAATGTTTTTGGAACATTAGTGGCAATTAACAATGCCATTGATGAGGCCATTTATCAACCACCATTTAAGGATTTGATTGTTGGGTATCAAAAACAATTATATGGAGATTAACGACACCATTGATACCTACCATCAAAGCTAAAAAGTTTGATTCTTTTGTAAACTTCCTCGAATTCTTTTTCTAAATTTGATCTTTTTCACCTGGACTTTGTCTCTTTAGGTCTAAACTTCCATTTCAACTTATAAAAAACATAAATTAGGAAATTTGGCATCAAAATAGGGATAAAACCATATTAAATCACATCTTAGAATACTAAAGAACACACCCTATCAATGTGATGTTTTTTTCATTTTTGATAGCCACTCATTATTCTTTGTTTTCTTCATGTTTTAGGGATTTTTAGCTTTCTTTCATCTTCCATTTGAGAATACTCTTAGAAATATTGTTCTAAATTGAGAAATAGGTTATCATCAGTTTGAGTTTTTGCTATTTGTTTATTGATTTGTCTTTAGTTGACATGTCAATACATTTGGATTTATTTTAGGATATTTTTGCAAACCTTTGAATATTGTTAGTTGATTATTGAATCTTTGATTTCCCTTATCTTAATTTTATTATTTATTATGGCTTTTATTTTATTTTCTATTTTTATTTTAATATGCTAGGCAAATTTTCTTTGGGTTCGAATATATTAAAGAGATAACAAGATTATAATTATGAACTATGAATTGGATTTAATGAGTTTTGTGTTCTTTGCTAGGATTCAATTAAAACTTGGTTAAATTTCAAGAACTATGTGTTATATTATAGGATTAACCACCTTATAAATGATTTTTAATTTGAATACAAGGTATGGGCTGATGATCCATAATTGTCACTAGTAAATACAGAAGGTAGCAATATGGTAATTGAATTTGTAATTGAAACTTAATCAATTAACCTAAGGTTTTGATTCTTTTAGTTTCATGATCTGCACTTATATGATTATATCTTAAGTTAACTATTCCCTAATGCATACTGCTATTATGCTTTTGAATGTAAAGCACTTTTACTATGTTATTGTGATAGTTAGTGATATTTTCAAAAAGTATCATATTTATCTATAATTGATAGAATGTAAGATGTGAGAGCTTGTCTACATTTATAAGTTAACATCTTGGATATAACACAATTTGCATGTTTTTTATTATTGATTGTTTTTCCCTGAATCTGGAAAATATCTTCCAACATGCTTGTCATTATAATTATTTATTTCCTTGATATTTTTCATTCTTATTTATTTGCATTTATTTAATTATTTATATTTTTATTTTATTTCAATTTTAATTAAATCAAAGGTTTTTAATAAACATTAAGAATGGTGAAAACTAGACAGTTTTTAATGAAATCGACTTTGACTTACCCTAGTACATAGTTAGACGAGAAGTTGAGTCATTATTTGGTGGCCTGTGACAACTTCACCAAGGGTAGTCAAGAAAAAAGCTAAAACTTAGAGACAATGAGAGGCAAATAGAGAATGAATAGTGTTAGGCCTATATGGCACCTAAAAGAGGAGGGGTGAATTAGATTATTCAAATTCTTCGAAGAAACATAAACAAATTTGATAAAAAATGTGGAAGCTTAAACAATACTATCAAATTTAAAGATCAAAATAGAGGAAGTGCAAATAAAATAAAAGAGTATTAGAGAAGAGATACACCATCGATTTATATTAGTTCATAGTGGTCTATTTCCTAACAAAACTAATTGAGATGATTTTACTAAAGCAATTAAGAGTTAGAACATTATGATTACAATCTCTTTTTTTTGGCGTAAGGATAACCTTCTCTTGTTTTTTTTAATGCTAAAGAATAATCTCACAATATCATCCAAACAACAATTAAAAGTGTTTTACTCAAGCTCACTTTGGCGTATAAAAGAGGTTCACATAAACAATGGATGACTGAACTCATAAAGTCCCACAACACTTCACAATTGCCATATAAAAACATTTAAGATGTAGAAGAATAATTGTAGAAAATTTTAAGATAATAATTGGTTGATTAACATAAGCAAGACACACCTATTTATACTTATATCCTAATCAATTTATTGTTGCTCATTAGATCTCTAATGTTATAATCATTAAAAGCATATTATTGTCACAAAATATCGTCTGATCTTACGCCCTGTTTTCACAACTATTAATCAACCAATGGCTTATGGTTGATCAACCGATAGACTCCATTTAGTTGACTAGTACTTTTTCGAATGACCAACTCATATTAGTCAGCAACACAACTTTAAACTTAGTAATCCAAGGAACATTTAAAAAACGAAATGACCACCAGCAAACATTAAGTCATCCCAAACATACTAATCTAACAAACATTTAAAAAATGAAATAACCAACAACAAACGTTAAGTTATCCCAAACATACTATCAAAACACTTAATTATTTTTAAACTAAGTTCATGCTATTTTCCAATCCATACTAAGTTACTAACCTTATTAATTCATTTATTTTTAGTTAACCAAATCACAATTTAAGAGGAATTTCCACATACACACATCAAAACATATAATTCCTCTTAATTTATACACCTACATGAATTTTCTGAGTCATAAATGTAAGTAAGCATGAACGAGCCTCTTAAATGACTAAAAATAAGTCAAGAAAAACTTACAATAAAAATTACATGGATAACCTATTCTAAAAACAAATTTGTTTCTTTATCAAGTTGAATCTTCATATATGATCTTTATAAATTCCATTTTAGCTTTGAGATTCCTTAAGTGAATACACTTAAACTTCTTTTAAACGTGTATCTTTCAATATACTTAAATATAATATTAGCAATAGAGTTGTTTTTTCATCATCAAAATAAGGTGGAACCTCTCTTGATTTAACAATCTCCCCCTTTTGGTGATAATAAAACCATGTGATATTATGAAAATTAAGCTCATTAATAAAATAAATCAAAGATTATATGAATCAAAAACTCCCCTTAAATTAAATAATAGTTAAAATTCCATCCAATTCAACTCTCCCTAAATTCGTGTTAGAAACAAAATATCATCACACACTTCTCCCCTTTTTTAGAATCAATAAAAAGACATAATCAATTGGAAAAGATGTATGAAGTTCAAGTTTGAGAAGACTAAAAATCTAGTCATAAATAATGGCCATCTATCATGCCTATTTCTCTCCTAATTGTGCAAAAATTTCTTCACACAAAGGTTTTGTAAAAATAATTGCTAATTGATGCATAGTATCAACAAATTCAAGTTTAATGTCACCCTTTTTAACATGATCTCTAAAAAAATGATATCTAATTTCTATATGGCTAATCTTAGAACATTGAATAAGATTCTTTGTTAAACCTATGGTGCTTGTGTTATCACATCTTATTGAAATTTTGTTAAGATCGAATATACAATCCTTAAGTTGTTGTCTAAGCCACAAAACTTAGGTATAATAACTATTGGGGCTACATACTCAACTTCCGTTATAAACAATGCAACAAAAAAAATTTTACAACATCATGAGACTAATGAATTACCTATCACATGCACTGGATTTACCATAACTATCTAATAAACATCTTGCATAGTCAGCATTAGAATATCTAACCAAGTCCAAACATATAACAATTAATTAAGTGATCAAGTTTTTGAGATATTTTTAGTTAAGTGATCAAGTTTTCAAAATTTTCAATTGAGTGATTAACATTTGAAAAGTTAATCAGTTGAGTGAAAATACTTAACGTTGTTAGTCATTAACTCGACTTGACTCAATAACCCTGATCCGATCTAGCCCATTCCAATTTTTTTTACCTCTTCTGGTTAAATTTTAAAATGTTAATTATTCAATTGAAAAAGTTTTTATATCTTAGTCACTTAACTGAAAATTGTGAAAAGGTTAGATTAATAACTTATTTTGAAAATTTTAATATAAATTCATCTCATAAATGAATATTTTTACATAATATTTATAAATATTCTTAAAGCATTTAATTATTATTAAATAAAAATAATATTAATAAATTTTAAAATGTATTCTTATAACAATACATGTAAAATAATAACTATAATTCATAATAGAAGATCAAGATAATAATTATTAGTAAAACTTATTTAAGTTAAGTTTTTTCACTCAACTGGTTAACTTTTCAAATATTAATCACTCAATTGAAAATTTTGAAAACTTGATAACCTAACTGAAAAAATCTTAAAAACTTGATCATTTAACTGACTGTTATCCCTATATATTATCATATAATTAATATTATGAAAATTTTATCTCAAGATTATTTTTAATACAAGTATTATGAATATAAACTTACATTCTAGAGTTAATTTGATTTAGAGTTTTAAATTAATAGTTTTTAAATTATAACTAATTAATTAATTAATTAATTAATTGAAGTTAATTATCTCATTGAAATGGTTATTTTAGTTATTCTTAATTATGAAAATTTTATCCTAGTAATTTTCATTTTTTTCCAAAAACTCCCTGTATTTTTCATATTTTTTCAAAAACCCACATGTGTTTTTCATTTTTATCAAACACCCCCTTTTATTTTAATTTTTTTCAAACACCCCCTGTACAGTAACTACCACGTTAGCTGCCATGCCACCCGCGACGTCAGCACATCTGCCCAGTCACCACTGCCATATCAGCACGGTCAACATGCCACATCAGCACTGTTAACTCGACCAACGCTGACATGTTAGCGCTCTCGCCATGTCAGCGCTCTCGCCATGTCAGCGTCCATATCAGCACATAATAATTTCAAGAGGTATTTGATAATTTTGTTAAAATATAGGAGGTCTGGGATATTTTTAAAAATATAGGGGGTATTTGATAAATCATGAAAATATAAGGGGGAAAATGATATTTACTTTGCTAAAAACACTACTTAATAACTTTAACCTTATAAATACTATCTAAATTTTTTTCTTTTTTTCTCTCTCTTGTTTTATAAGGTTAGAAGTTAGCGGAGTGAATTCTGTTCACTTATTTAATTAACTAAGTTATTTTTATTTATTTATGATAAAAGTATTTTAAAAGAAATCATAAAATTATTCACTAAGTTGCATTTTTTGTGTACAATATCATTCTAATCATCAGGTATCTGTTATCCAAATTATAAAATTATTTAAAAACACTTAGTCATTAATAATTAAAATTAATCATATAATATTTCAAATTTTCAAAATAATTAAATTCAAAAGAAAATACGAACAATAATAAACATCAAAATCAAATTTTTTCCATAAATTATAGAATATTAAAAGAAAATCGATAAATTGATATACTATAAAATAATAAATACTTTAAGTGTGGTCAACTAACATATCCTTCCCCAACACTTAAATTGAATATTGTCCCTAATGGTCATAAATCGCAAATAAAGTATAAAATGCAAGAGAAAAAAAACGAATACACATAAATAAAGATGTGAATGTGAAAGCTCTCCGTTAATTTAAATTGCAATAATATGAAAATCAAGGATAAAAAATCAAAACACTAGAAACAAAATAAAACACACTAAACCAAAAACAAAAATGCCAAAACACACTAAAGAAACATAACAATAGCATGTTGAAAGCACACCATTTTATTGAAAGCACATGAAATCCTACTTCTACAATTGGGTTGCCTTCCAACAAGCGCTTCTTCTCACATTCAACAGTTTCAAAAATTATGTCACTTGAAGCTGGTGTAGACTCACCACTTTTACTTCCTAGCTCAATTGATTTTTCATGATCAATTTCCTTAATTGATTCTAAAATTTCTCCCATGGTTCTTTGATCATGCTCAGGCTGCATTGGATTTTCTAAATGTGAAAGGAATATAGCCTTATTAAACCATGAATAATTAGAGTGATCCATCCAACTAGAAGTGCACTCATCTACACGCTCAGGATACTGTTAACATGAAAAAGGTGAGGGTTGGTCAAAACAAGATTGATTTAGCCAAGAGTAATAAGGAGAATAATCAAAATTAGGGGTATAGGTTTCAATGTGCTCAAAATGATTTGTCTTCAACTTCAGGCTCATACCATTGGTGATTTTACCAATGATTTTGTTGCCTCCACATCTTCTGGACGACTAAAGAAAGTCACCAAAAGATCACTCTATATACAAATAAAAATAACAAAAAAACAAAACAAAGAAAGGAATTGATAATCTAAACATCAAACAAACACAGAAAAAATGCAAGAAAACAAATCTTTAGATTAATGAACACTGATATGTTCCTAATATTATAATTACACTTCCCCTGCAATGTCATAAAAAACTTGATTAGAGTCGATCTTACACCAAATTAGCTCAAATTAATCTATCTTTTAATGCACAAAATAACCATTAAGTTAAGACCAACTCTTTGGCAAGTGTACCAGTTAAATCAAGTAATAAGGGGGAGTATACTTAAGACTTTGAATATTGATCCCACGAGGAAGTTTAT
>JAOXYD010025207.1:0-14406 GCA_028565735.1 Pinacopodium congolense | reverse complement strand
TATTTGGCTAGGGACAGTTAATTGCACCTTGAGAGAGGGTAATTAAGCATTAGAAAGTCTTGGGTCAAACACAATTGAATCATTAAGTGAAGAGGGAAGCAAAATAGGTATAGGACGACTCCTAATCTTAAACCTTGGATTATCAAATCCTGCACTTCATCTCAATTAGTTGTTATCCTTGGTTTAATTTAATTTAATTTATTTTCTAGTTTATTAATTCTTGAAATTATTTCTTAATCAATGTAAAACTCAAATTAAGTGGTGACTAAACTCAATCCTTATGGGATCGATATCCATTCTTTCCTACAAGTTACGACTCGTATACTTGCAGTTTTGATCGTAAAACTAGTAGTTTAATCTTACAACTGAGCATTTAACAAGTTTTTGGTGCCATTGCTGGGGATTTTTTGTTTAGCATCTTGTTTAATTTGGGTTACTTTGATTTAAGAATTTTTTATACTTTTCCTTGTGTGTTTTGAAGTGTATATGCACAAGGAGCACAAGATGGTCCAATGAGCTTAATAATGCAAGGATTTGAGGAGCAAGAGATTATGATTCCAGCTAACACGATGATAGCTCTTTAAGCACAAATTTAAGCTCTTAGTGACCAATTGAGCATTTTACAAGGTACGTCTTCTTCTTTTATTCGACCTGTGTAGTTTTATTGTGAATTATGTGGACAAGACAACCATGAAATAAATGATTGCTTTTTGAAGGAGTCATGGGGATTCGAGCAAGCAAAATATATGGGAGTGCAACAAAGAGGTAACAACCCTTATTCTAATGCTTATCATTTGGGGTGGAAAAACCACCCAAATTTTTTGTGGAATCCTAACAATGCAGATGGCCAAGAATACGCACAAGAACCTCTTGGTTTTCAACAAGATCACTTTGACGCTTTGGAGACTAAGATGGAGAAGATGATTGGTAACATGATGGATGTGTTGGGCTCTAAGTTAGCAAGTCTTGAGGAAGGCCAAAGAAGGAATGAAGAGAATCAAAAGCGGATGGAAGTAAAGTTTGATTGGATTGCAAAGAACCTTGCCTTGTCCATCCATAATTTAGAGGTACAGGTAGGTCAACTTGCAAATGCTTTGTCTTTCAGGAATGTAGGTAGCCTATAAAGCAACACTAAATAAAATCCAAGGGAGCAGTTACAGGCCATCACAGTTGTCAGGAAAAAGGAAGAACAGGATACAAGGGAGAAGGTTGAAAGCTCGAAGGAGGTGAGCCAAGCGAAAGAGAAGAAGCAAGAGGAAGAGCTGCATAGCACTAACTTTGAGAATAAGTTATGGCCAAGCAAGTTGGAGCTTGAAGGTGTCAAATAGGATGATGAGCCTAAATATTTATCACCTATACCACTACAGAGATCATCTTGGGAGAAGGGTGATGTTCAGAAAGGAGAGTGGACATTAAAGTTCAATGATGAAGCAGTTCAATTCCACTCTCTCGAAGCTTTGAAGCATCATGCTGAATGGGAGCTTACTTCAAGGGAAGTTGCTCCAAGCTCTTTACGGAGTTTGAGCATACTTCCTGTTGGGCTCAAACATCCATTTGACAATGGATAATGCTAATAGGCCAAGGGTCAAGCTAATGAACTTAAATTAGCATGTTTGTTTTTAATTTTATTGTCTTTGTGTTTAGTGTAGTTTTGCTTTGATTTAATCGTATTTAGTTTGCTTTTGAATTGTTTGATATTAGCTTGTTTATGTTTTGATCTCTTGGTTTTTAGGTGCCTTGATGATTTCTAAAAGGTTTGTTGAGGATTATCCCTTGATGGAGGACAAAAGGAAGAAGGGAAAAAGGTTTTCTTTGCCATGGAATCAAGGAACTTGCCATCTCCAACACCATCGCCCCTACCCTCTCCATAAGCTCTCTTGCCCTCCTTTTGAGTTGTTCTTTGTTTCTTTTATTCATTTTTTAGTTTTTTTGTTACTTGCGATTTGATTAGTTTGTGATTCTGTCGTTGTGTTCTTTGTTTTTGTTGTTATCTTCACATATTAAGGACAATGTGTCCTTTAAGTGTGGGAAAGTAGCTAATTTTTTCATGTGGTGTTTGGTGTTTGTAATTGCATTGCATGTTTTCATGTCATTTAGGATGCATGATAGGGTTTTAGCATTAGTTTTTTATGTTTGCATGTCAATTTCCCTGCGTTTGAACCTTTGTAATGATATGTTGCTATGAAATTCTATCATAGTAATTAGAATGGGATTGAGATGCATGCTTGAAGTCAAATTAGGCCATTTAGATAGAAGGTGAATCATGCGGATTGACTTAAGTAGTTGGTTACATAGGCTTACCTAAAAATTAACATTAGAGTGATTAGGTGATGTATAGAAACATGATGGGTCTTCAATTGAGCATAAGTGAGGAGTTGAGCCTATGTGACCCTTTTCCAAGTTATTTCATTCTTTGTGTGTGTGATACTCTCATAGGTGGCTACCTCTAAAACTTGCTCTGAACCAATTTGAATCTACTAGATGCATGTTAAATAGAAGTGATAAAGGCCCTCTTTCTTTTAACCTTTAGCTTAAATGACTTACCTATGTCATTGTCCCTTGAAAACCCCTTTGATCCTTTGACTTGTTTGTTTCATGAAGAAAATACCCCATTTAAAAAACCTGTAAACCCCATTAACTTACCCAATCACAAGTTCAATAGTGTACTCAGTTTTCATTAGTTTGAAATTTTGGCTACAATTTTTTTTGGGATGCTTTGAGCAGTTATTAATAATTCTACTCATAGAGCACATTACATTCTACTCATAGAGCACATTACATTCTACTCATAGAGCACATTACATTTAACTATTATTTTGTTTATTGTTTCTTTATGATTGTTCAACAAAAAAATGAAGAAGAAAAGACAAAGAAGAAAAAGAAAAGAAAAGGAACAATAATTAGTAGTAAAAATAAGTGCTAAGTAGTAGTTTTATCCATTTGCATGTCTTAAGATGTCATTTTTGTCCCTTTGCATACTTAGTATTCTATGAATGCTTGTGATGGAACCTTTCATACCCTTTTTTTACATACCTTAACCCTAACCCCATTACAACCCTTAGCAAAGTCCTTTTGATCTATTTGTTTATGTAATCACCGTAAAGAAGAATTGGTGTATTTGCAAGCCTATGGTAGTGTGTTTTCCTATAGAGAGTTTGGAGTGGAACACTAACCTTTAAATACTTGAGTGAAATGAGTGAATCCCATGAGGAAGACTCATTTCAAGTCTATGCTTGCCTTTGATCGATAGTGTCATAAGTTGAGTTTGTTTATGTATGCCAATAAAAAATTAGTCATGATATGTGTAGTAACTTGACATTTGAGTTGGCCGAAGTTTGAAAGATTGCATGCTCTTAATCCTCATAAAGATGAATTGATAGGATGGATTGGTTGTGTTTGATTTTGCTTGAGGACAAGCAAAGGTTTAAGTGTGGGGAAGTTGATAGGTGTGCTTTTAAGTTAGGTTTCTAGGTTGTTTTAGGTGTTTTAAGTGTTTCTTTGTGTGTTTTAGTTTTAGTTTATTTCATATTTTTCATATTTTGCACCTTTTCATGATATTTGAAGTGTTTAAGTGTTTTTTTATTTTGTTTAGTCTTTAAGGGTGGATTTTGACCTTATTTGAGGGATAGGTTAATGCACATTGTTCCTTGATTTTGCAGGCATCATAATTTCAAGTTCGAGTTTTTTTTAGGTGAATTTAGTGGCTTGTTGTGAAATGTTTAGAGCCCAGATTGCCATGAAAATTGGTAGAGAGGAGGATCAAGATGTTAAGAGTCTTCAGTTCAAATTTTAAGTCAATAAGAGGTATGGATAAGAAGTTATGGCCAAAAGAGTAAAGAATGTTTAGAGATGCAGAGATCAGGTCACGATCGTCACTGTTCATGAGCCACTCTATAACGATCGTGACAACGAGTCTAATGCTGAATGGGACAAACCCAGGATTTTAAGTATCTTGATCCTACTTTTGACAAATATAAGGGCTTAAAACCCTAAGAGCCTCCAACATTCATTAGCCAACATCTAAAAGAGACAAGGATGAGGTTTTTTGGTGGGTCCCAAAAGAAGAAAGCAAAGATCTTCCTTGGAACTCATCAAGACAAAACCCTTAGAGTGAAGAGAAGACATTCAACGCTCTATCTAGATTATTTTTTCTTCTTCTCTTTATTACTTTTTAGCATGGAAAACATTAGTATTATTGGATTATTTGGGATTATGAGTAGCTAAATATTTTATAGGAGTTGTTCTTGAACTATTTTGTAGAACTCTTGCTTTATGATTCAATGAATGGTTGTTTTTAACCCCTGCAATAGAGCGAGAGGGTGAGTAGGCACCCAATGTACAATTCCTCATTATGCTCCAAAACAAGCTCCAATTGAGTCCAAATCCATATAAATTGCTCCAACACCAACATACACCTGAAATAAACATAAATAACTCTACATTGGTGTAATTTAAACATCAAATAGGAAAAACATAACAAAATATACATTCAACCATACATCACTCTTTTGACCATAACTTCTACTCTAGACCTCTGATTGATTTGAAATTTAAAGTGCAGGCTCCACACATCTAGATCTTGCTCCCCTCTAAATTTTATTTCCATATGAGCTCCAAATGTCTACCTACAAAATCCACCTCCAAGGTGCATCAAACCATCCATAAAGAAGCTTAAGATTTACCCTTAAACACTAAAAAATATTAAAAACAATTAAAAACATCAAATATTATGAAAAGATCCAAAAGATGAAAAAGATTAAATAAACTAAAGCTAAAACACACAAAGAAACACTTAAAACACCTAAAAGAAACATAGAAATATAACCCAAAAGCACACTTATCACCCTCCTAAGCTCCTCTAGTGGCAACCCCCCTTGAGATCCTAAAATTCTGTTGTGACTGATGATGACCTTGAGATTGACAAAACAAGCTTGCATTTCATCCCTCCCTCCATCGTTGGAGACAAAATTCATATTGATCCTCTTCTTGAGATAGTAGAAAAGGTTTTAGAGTGGCTTAAGAGTTGTCTTATTAGTTTCTTCTTAGGGAAGTGCCTAACATTTCTTGTTATCTAGCTAGCTGTTTTCACTCTATGGAAAGCTTTGGCCTTTTAGATACCCTCATCACTAGAGATGATAACTTCCTCTTTAATTTCTCCTCCTCTATAGGGATGGAAGCCGCTCTCGACCAAGGACTGTGACACATTTAGACATTTAGGGTCGACCTTTGTTTATCTAATGTTGGCAGCAAGGCCTCAACCTAAAATATGAACATATCACCTTAGCTCTTATTTGGGTTAGATTTCATAAGTACCTTTAAAATATTGGTTAGATGACAATATGGCCAAGTACCTTTATATTCGAAGTACCTTTAGGAGTTGCTTAGTGATATCAAATAAACTAAAGCCAATGTGGTGGAAAACCCTATTAGCTTAGATTTTACAACAGCTACAATATTTGTATTAAAGTTGATATCACTAAGCAACTCCTAAAATCTTTTACGAAAGCAATCCATGGTTCCAAAGGAGGAAAGCGCTATGGTTAAGACATTGGCTTATCTCTATTGATCATATCTTGAAGTTTGGTTATGCTTCAGACTTAAGTAAGAGGCTTTAAAGCTTAAGAAGTCTAATTATAAATTTCTCTAATTCAAGACGATCCCTCATGATTAACCAAGTCTTTGGTTATTTCACTGATTTAAATCATATTGTTTATTGATTTTTCTAATAACCTTGGTAGAGATTATCAGATCCTAGATTATCTGATAGCAATATCCCAAGTGATCAGTTCAAGACAACCATTAAGCATTCAATAAACAAAGATTAATTAACTAATCATACATTAACTATTAATTAACACAATTAACCATCAACAAATACATTTAACAACTCATTGTCTTTGTTATATCGTGTTCCATTACCATTAGATTAGACATAGCTTGGATGGAAAGAAGAAAGTTGATTCAGTGAAAAAGAGTCATGAAAAGGCAAGGCAGAACATAGAGTAA
This sequence comes from Pinacopodium congolense, assembly GCA_028565735.1. Lineage (NCBI taxonomy): Eukaryota > Viridiplantae > Streptophyta > Magnoliopsida > Malpighiales > Erythroxylaceae > Pinacopodium > Pinacopodium congolense. Next base: position 8,400 of record JAOXYD010025207.1, on the reverse strand, counting down.
TAAAGAGAAGAAGAAAAATAAATGAGATGGAGCTTTTAAGGTCTATTCTTCACTTCAAGAAAACTAGAAAATTGGGTCTTGTGTTTTCTTCTTCTTTCCCAAGGAAGATTGTGTTTTCTACTTTTGGGTGCCACCAAAAACCTTAAAGATTCCTCCTTTTGGTATCCTCTAATGATTGTTAGAGACTCCTAAAGTTTTGAGCCTTTATGTATGTCTAAAGGAGGATTCCCTAACTTAAAAACCTAAGTTTGACCTATCCAGGAGTGAACTCCATTGTTACCCTCGTGGTTGTCACGAGGGTGATAGAGAGTGGTCTTCCAGGGTGGGTCACAATCATGACCTGGTTCCTGAAGCTTTGAATTCACTATACACTTTTAGCCATAACTCCCTCTCCAGACCTCCGATTGACTCGAAATTTAAACTGGGGACTCTTAACATCATAATCTTCCTCTTAAAAATTTTTCATAATCATCAAAGCTCTAAAGTTCTGCCTAATAAACCATCCAAAGCACCTGAAAAATGTCCAAGCCTAAAATCCTGTTTCCTGCAAAATGAACCAGCAAAGTGCCTCAACTATTCCCCCAAACACGATTAAAAACCATCCTCAAACACTAAATAAGATAAAAAAATAATTAACACTTGAAAGATTAGGAAAAGATGGAAAGGATGCAAAAGATCAAATTAACTAAAGTTAAAACACATAAAGAAACACTTAAAATACCTAAAAATAACTTAAAAACATAACCTAAAAACACACTTATCAATGTTGTGGACAACTCCTTTATAGTTGCATGAATCTCTCTGATGCCTTATACAGTGACTCCTTATGTCCTTGTTAAAAGTTTGTGATCTCCTTTATGATCCTTATTGTCTTGGTTAATGGGAAATGTTTTACCAAGAATTCTTATCCTAGCTGTTCTGATGTCGTGACATTCTCTAGATTAAGAGAATTCAAACACGACTTTGCTCATCCTTTAAATTGAATGGAAAGAGCCTCATATTTTTTTCATCCTCCAATAACCCATTATATTAAAATATGTCACATATCTTTAAGAAGTTTTCAAGATGGGAATTTGGATCTTCATTTTCTAGGATATAGAACTGAACATTTGATTGTATTAAGTTGAGCAAAGCTGGCTTAATCAAAAAATTATTTGCTTGAATAGGATGCATTGTGATTCCTTACTGGTTGGAATTAAAGTCGGGCCTTATGAAATTTATATGTGTCCTTTGATCTCCTCCTTGCTTGCCTTTTTCCATAATATTTCTTTGAATAGTCTCTTGGTGTTTTGCTTTTCTTAACTTCTACTCTTTCCTAGTAATGTTTGAAAACTCTTCTTCGATTACTTAGTCAGACCTTCTTATACTCTTTATATTCATGCACCTACAAATACACAAGGGAAAGTATCAAAAACCCTTAAATCCAAGTCTCTTAAATCAAACAAGATGCTAAAACAACCAATCCCTAACAATGGGACCAAAAACTTATTAGTTATAAACTCATTTTACACTAATATCGCAAGTTCAAGAGTCATCACTTATAGTATAAGTAGATATCAACCTACAAGAATTAGGTTTATTCACCATTCGATTTAAGTTAAATTTTTTCTAAAGCACAAATTCACGTAATATAAACTTAAAATTAACTAAGTAAGAAAGCTTATCAAATTGAGAATTAATGTTCAAGAACTTTTGAAATCAAGTTAAAGACTAAGAATCATTTTTATCTTTATTTTTTCCTCTAAGTCTATTGATTCTGTTTATGTTTGGCTCAAGACTTCGTAATATTTTAGTCATCCTCTTTCAAGATATAACTAAGTTTCCCTAGCCAAATAACATAGGATTAACTTTGCAATCTCTTAATCTACAAAGTTTTTCCTAGAAATTCAACTAGATATAAAGCAATCCTATAGACAATCTACTAACCAATTGAGATCTATCGCTAATAAATTAATAGACCTAATATTTATAGGTCTATTGAATACTAACTCTTTTTGTACACTCAACATAGATTACCATGCTCACTTTCTCAATTTATTTCATGGTATAAGCTCAATAAATACCACAAAAAATCATTTCATTGAATCAATAAATAAGAGTTCATAAATAGTTCAAAGGGAAATTCCTACAATAAGTTCAACCACTCACAAGTTCAACAACAACCATATTCTCCATAAAATATAACATAACCAAGAAGAAAGAAAAGAAACAAAAAAAGTCTGAACTCTTCACTTCACTCCCCAAGCTAGAAAATATGAAAAATTGATGAACTCTTGAATTATTTTATGGTTAGTCTTGGTTTCTTTCCCTTAAAGCTTTAGAAACCTATTCCTTGGCATATAAGGAAAGTTCCAAATGATTTCTTACGACTCCTAGGGTTCTGTACCCTTAAATATGTTTCTACATGTCAAAAACCTAAAAAGGCATAAATTGAGTAAATATACGAGTCACGATCATGACTTTGGAAGTCATGATCATGACTTCCATTAAGAGCTAATAGATCATCATTATGACCCTTTTCCCCCCCTTTTTTTGGGTTTTTAATTAATTGAAATATTTAAAAGTTCACGATCATGACTCTCAATCGAATATATATATATTGACTTTGCTCCCTCTTTCTAGATCACGTGGAACTCCATTCAATACCTATATAAATAAGACCAAGAACTTGCCCTTAAACACCTAGACACATAAAAACAAAATAGTTACATCAAAAAACATAAAATTAACTCCTAAACACCATACAAACATGCAAAACCGCATATTACCCAATTAAGAAAACTTAAATTTAAGCACACCTATCAGAAGTGAGGACAAAAAGTGCAAAAGTTTCAAGGACAATAAGTTCATAAAAGGCAACTAAACATGTCTCATCTTCACTCGTTCCTCTTGAGAGAATGTTTTCAAGATCATTACATCGACAACAAGGGCTATCTTTAGACATAAGTGCTGATATTTAATTAAATTCAATAAGAAAAAGAAAGATTACTAACCCATTAGAGTTATAGGAGAATAAAGTGGCTAAATAGAAATGTATGAAAATGAAAGAAACTAAGCATGCTCGTTCTATGATAGACATTTAACTATCCAAAATTATTAGGGACTCAAGAAATTTACTACGTCTTCGTTCTTCTTTCCCTGATGTGAGTTTGTTTTTCTCAATTAAAAGTAAGTTGGATTGTACAATTTCTTAAATTGAGTTTGCTCTTGGGAATATTATCATAAGTATTGTTTAACATACTATGAATCGTGATCATGATGATAAAAATTAATTTGCAATATTTTGAAATATTGTACAGGGAATGGATGAGAAGTTTTTCTATTGATGACTAATTTTTTGCTTCGATTTTTGCAAGGTTATGCTGTGTATATGCCTCTTATGAAGGTCATTGAACAAGTGCATTAAGTTTGGCTTGGCTTTTCTTATATATACATTAGTTATTTTTTATTCTGCTTCTTTTAGTGACTTATTATTGAAATAAAAAAGTTCAACCTTTTGATGTAGTAGTATATACCTACTTTGAACTATGCACTGCAACTTCTTTTGTATTGCAACTTATGATGGCAATAAATGTATTTACATTTGTGTTGCAAAATCTATTTTTTAAAAAAGATTTTATATGCCAATATTATAAATTAAGAGTGATGATTGAGTATTATTTTATGGCAATTTGTTTTACACACCTTAAGAGTGATGAAATGCATGCCTTTTATTAATTTTGAAAAAGATGATGGAGACTTCGTTCTCAAAGTTGTTGTATTGTAAGATTGACGCTTCATATATCTTATGAAAATGCAAATTTTAACAAAATTGGATTGTTAACGTGGCCTCTAACTAATTACGAACTAGTTATTGGTTTCTACCATTTATTGTCAAAATTATTATTTTCTCTTGAAAAAAATCAATCTTGAGAGTAATAAAAATGTCTTTTAAAAAAAAAGACAAATGAAAATTTCATTTAGGAAAATGAAAATTATACAAAAGTTGTAGAATTAAAAGCTAGTATGAAACCTAGCAACCATAATTAGTGAGGTAACTTGTAAAAACTCAACAATAATCCTGAAAATCCAAATTCAAAAATAAAAACAATAGGTGACAGATAGCTGTGTAAAATCTACAAGTCAACAAGATTCATTCCCTATATTTCCAATGCTCCATATATTAGCATCTGGCCCATATTTTCACTTTAAGACATTGTGTGCAATGTAATAGGTGCTACTGATGATATCCTTAAATATTTCTCCAACCTAATTAAAATTTTTATTATGAAAATTTAATTGCTTAATCAATTATTTATCATGCACTAATGGAATAAATATGGCCTTTTTCTTTTGCTTTGTAAATCACAGAAGAACATAATTCTTTAGGCTTAAGACAAGGTTTATATAAAGATTAGTAGATGGAGAACATAAGAAATTAGAGGAAAGTTGATGAATAGAATTATAACTTGGCTTATAAAGCACAGACAACCTAAAATTTATATCTTTGTTTGGGGAGTTCTCTTTTTTGTTGAACAAAAGGAAAATTTCAATCTTTAGGTATCTATGGATGACTTCAATTAAATTTCATGTATGCATGTGATAAATATGCATTTTATGATATTTTTATATTTATTTCAATGCCATTTCATCCCTATTTTGATGTTTAAATGCTTGATTTGTGTTCCTTTTAAGTTTACATGAAAAATTGACCGTATGACACAAAATAAGTTGAAATGGCCAAATTTTGAGTATAATTAGAGCAAAATTGGAATTATAAGAGGTGTATAAACAATTTGAAGACTTAGAGCATCATTCTATGAAGTTCCACACCAAATTTCAAGGCCACATGACAAGCCATGAAGAGTGTGCAAAGAAAAGAATAAGAAAAGCTAAGTTGAAGACTATGTTTGATGTAAATGAATTTGGTGATGCATTGGATCCAATATTAGAGCTCATATCATGCTAAAAACTTATGAGGTGTAAGAAAATCATGTGAAAAATCTAGATACCTAATTGCATGGCTATTATAGGTTTATAGAAAGATTTAAAGTAGAGAAGGCGAAGAGTAGCAGATGTTGTCAATAATTGGGACTTAAATGAAATTTGTTAAACGACATTATTTTTGTGGATTTTAGGAGCAAACTTCACCAAACTACTCCCAAAATGTCCAAAACCCTAGAGAGGGCCTATAAAAGGGAAAAGATGGAGCAAATTCATCACTTTTTTCCCGCACTTGGTCGACCTTTAATCTTCTTTGCATTTCCCTTAGGTTTTAGTATGTTCTCGATGTTCTTTTCATCTCTTTTCATATTTTGTTATTAGATTTTGTGTTTAGATTGTAGAACTTTGGTTTAGAACTTGGTTATGCTATTAGTTTCCTATTTTCATTTTTTTTTCATGAATTTGTTTTAGATTTGTTAAATACTTATTGAATCATGGTTTATGGTTAACATAATGTTGTTTTTTTAATTTTTCAGTCTTTTCCTTATTTTTTTCCTTATGATTTCTGCGTTTATTTTCTATTTTAATTTAATTTTAAATTATGTTTTTGTTGTTTGCATTATATTAGCTTAGTTTTAAGTGGGTTTGAAGGTATTTAATGGATTTATGGATGATCATCGTGAGAATTGAAATGAGTTTTGAATGGACATTATGATTTATGCTAGGATTGAGTTGGAATTCAGATTTATTGCCATGAATTAGGGATTTATTCATAAGATTGGCTATCTGGGGAGTAATTTCTAGTGTAATTAAAAGGATTTATCTTTTCATTCGTAATTTTTTTTAGTGAAATTTAAAAGTGGCAATAGGTTAATTGATTTTATAAGTAAACTTAGTCAATTAGTCTAGGATTTTAATTCTATAATTTATATAGTTTGAGCTTGTGTGATTATGGCATAGGTTAATTGTTTTCTAACTCTTAATATGGTTGCGCCACTAAATCTAGAGAGCTTGTTTTAGGTTGTCATGTAACTAGGGTGAAGGTTTCTATCATGTAGGACTTATCTAAAATTGGAAGAATTTAGGACGCAAGAGCTTGTTTGCATCTACAAGCTAGCATCTTAGGCATAAAACAATATTTAGGATTTCAATGATTGATTATAATTCATGAATCTAGAAAGTATCATCTGCCCATCTTTCCATATCTGTTATTTTCTTTATTCTTTTGTTTGGCTTAGTTTCGTTAATTGTCTTTTTGTTGTTTTTAATTCCTTTGCATCTAATGATTTTATTTTATTTTAAATTTATTTTATGTAACATTAGGAATATCTTACAAATACTACCAACTCTTCGTGGGTTTGACCATGACTTGCCCAACTACATAGTTAGTTAGGTTGGTTAGGAAAATTTTGTTATTTGGTGAGTCGATGACAGCTTTAACAAATTTTTGGCACCATTGCTATAGAGCTAGCATTTATGTGTTAGCCATTTCTTGTATTGTTTTTCTTTCTTTTTATTTTTATTGATCTTTTTCACCTTGTCTTTTTTTTTGTTTTAATTTCATAGTCTTTTTAGATTTTGATAATTTATAGTAGTGATGGCTCATTATCAACATATATTTTATATTGATTTTTCTATTTTAATTATTTTGATGATGAGTTTAATTTTCTTTCTACTTCTATGTTAGAGTAACAAGTGGTGAATTTCATATCCTTAGTGGTGTAAGCACAGAGATACAACAAATAAGTTGAGATATGTGATGTTTGCTCATTTTTAGGTTATTGCACTTGTATGTATCCTATCTTGTAGGAGACGTAACAATATAGTTTTAATTCTCCCCCACCATGCTACCAGAGTCTGTCACACTCCAAACCCGTGCCTCCACCTCCACCATTGCCACCACAAGTAAATGGGATGTCATTAGAGGAGATTATATATAGTTTGGAAACAAGCACTCTCCACTTTTAGTAAGAAATGAGGGGTCACTTTAATGACTTGGAAGATTAAGTGAGCCAATTGATAGACATGATATGAAGCATAGAAGCTTAGGTTTCTTCAACCATTCATAGATAATTAGAGAGAGACCCTTGGGAGGAGGTGTGTGAAGCTTCATCAGAGATCAGGGAATAAGTGGAGCGCCCAAATGAGAAGGATAAAGGGCAAGAACAGATAGGAGAAGAAGAGGTGACCATTCGAGAAATGGAGGAGGATACAACACCTCCTAAGGTAAGTGATACACTTTGTAGTATTCCTAACCAAGTTTTGTTTCCTTGCAATTTATTGGTTCAGGAAGAGAAAGAAGAGAAGAAGAGCGAATAAGAGTCGTAGAGTGTGCAAGTGGCGAAAGAATTGTGGTTAATTAAGTTGAATGGGGAAGGTGGCGATTAAGTTGAAGTTCCTCAGCACCCATCACTTAATAAATTAGGGAGACCATCCTAGATGAAGGGAGATGTCCACAAGAGAGAGTGGACCTTGGAATATGATGGATAAGCAATGCAGTTACACCTCTTTGAAGCTATGTTACATCTAGTTTGCTGTGAGCCCATTACGAGGTAAGATGTTTAGGGCTTATCTATGAATGTAAGCATGTTTCTTGTTGGACTCAAGCTTTCATTTGAAACTAAATGATGTCGAATCATCGATCAAGCTAAAGACTGAAAGTACTTGTTGGGAAGCAACCTAAACTTTCTTTAAGTTTCTGTCTTTTTATTTTTTTTAGTTAGTTCATTAGTTGATTTTTGTTTGAGTGCCTTTTTTTTTGTATGTCTTGTTTTGTAGGAGCCAAATATGGGAGCAAAAGTTGATGTCTATCTATATCCTTCGACCCCTTCATGGTTTCACCTCATCAAGGGAGTTATCTTATTTCATCCCTATTTTGTGTTTTTATCGATTTTGTGACATTGAGGACAATTTTCAATTTAAAAGTGGGGGCAGGGCAAGTTAAAAATTCTTATACTTGAGTTATTTTGAGTCTAATAGTAGTCACTTAAATGTTTGTCTTAAAAGGACTTTGATTTTTAGTTGATTGTTAATTGTGGCATTTGAATGCAATTGATATCTTGGATTTCGTAAACATTGATTGATTCTTAAATAACTTCTAACCTTAAGTTTTTCATTTTTATTTTCCTTTTGAGTGCCTTACATGTGTTTAGTGACTTTTTTGTATGATATTGAGTGCTTAAGTGCATTTTGTGTGTTTTGTCATGTGAATTTAAAATGGGATGTTTGAAACAATGTGTTGAAAATTAAAAGAAAAATATGCAAAATGGGTAATACTGTTGTTAAATTTGTGACTAAAATTCATTTCTCTCTCTTAAAACTAATGAAATGGTTGAAGTTATGAGTGGTGCTATTAGACATTTGACAGTGTGGTCTAACCTAGTAATTGAGGGCATTCAAGATAAAATATTTACCATCGCATAAAAAAGTTAGATGACATCTGGAACGAGCTAAAAAGGAGTATTCTAGCTGAGTAAC
>JAOXYD010025197.1:0-14407 GCA_028565735.1 Pinacopodium congolense | reverse complement strand
TGTTTTAAGCTGGATATTCATAGAGTGCTTAAACTATCCAGATTTTGTGATTAGCTTATCTTGATCATATTGCTTGAAGATATGCACGCTTTTTATGTTTAATTTCTACCATCCTAAGTTTGTTTAGGCTTTCAAGATTGTTATCATTTATTCATATCACTTGTTTAAAGTTAAAGCCCTTAGTTTGTGTATTAAATGAAACACCTTTGAAGGTATAATTAGTTACTTGAATAATGTACTTGAATAATTGTAACAAAATAATGTACTTCAGTTGTGTTTGTAAAGGGTTACTCTTCACCTATTAGAAAGTAAAATTGGTTAGGTTCCTCTTGACACTATGAATCAAGATTGGTTGGGTTCCTCTTGAACCTAAGAATCAAGATTGGTTAGGTTCCTCTTGACCTTAAGAATCAAGATTGGTTGGGTTCCTTTTAAACCTTATGAATCAAGATTGTATTAGGTTTCTCTTGATCTTGGTTAATAAGATTGTTATAAGGGTTACACTTTATCCTAAAAGAAACAATGTAATTGTTTTTTATTTGTTACAAAAGAATGATATCCACCAAGTAGTTGGAGAGGAGATATAACCTATTTTTGGGGTAGGTAAACTTCTTTAACAAACCTTGTTTCTCCCTCTTCTATTCTTGCTTTACTTATTGTTTGTTGTGTGTTATCAATTTGGCATTCACCTATGTATATCTCATTTAATTGAATTGGCTTGAGTGGTATAATTTGTTAAGAAAGTTTTTAACACTCAATTCACCCCCTTATTGAGTGCCTTTAGGGCTTAAATAACTTACAAAAATTTCAAATCATCCCTAGAGTAAATTTAAATACCAAGATATTTCAATTAAACTCAAAAAAAATTTGTCTTGACTTGTGAAAACTTATGAAGTTATAAAATTTTATGCAATATAAATGCAACTTTTAGTCCTTAAAGTTATTAAATTTTCAAATAAAACTTACAATTAGATTCAAAATACCTAAATAAAATTATTGAAGCTTTCAAATTTCTTGGTCTTGAATTTTTTTCAATTTTGTCCTTCAAGTACAAATTTTTTCACTTTAAACCATAATAAATTGAACCTATCTTTCAAACCCTTCACAATAAAGCTAATCATTAGTAATAATCATGTTTTATTATCATCAAAATTAAGATTGAGATATCCTTTAGTTCAACACTGATTATAAGGATTAATGTTCAATAAGGGCATAGTTTGTAATATTTTTTAGGTTCAACTATTATATGTTTACCCCTATTTTGATGTTAAATTGTTTGATTCATGAGTGTTATTATTTGATTTATAGGTTCATGCTTATGAAGAGAAGTTTTATGTAAATTGGATTAAATGTAGTTTATTTTCTAAAATAACAATGTGTGTCATTAACGGTGCCATTTTTTTCCCATTGAAACCACCGCTATTGTCACCTTAGGAGAATAATGTGACCTATTAATATGGACATTGATTCTAAGCAAATCGTCGTTGAAGTCCACTATGAAGAAAGAAGAACAACGTGGGTGTACAATGGCACCATTGATCTTTGATTCCAAGGGTCATTGATGTTTCTAAAACTGTATTCCAAAAAAAAGGAAATTGGACAATTCCATTACCTATCAACCATAAACTAACATAATATATATATATATATATATAAGCATAATTTGGAGACCTTATAATAGGTTTTAATCAAAATTTTATCAATTCCTGTCACTTTTCACAATTGTTTTAGGTTTTCCATTATGGAGAGCCTAAGTATAAAGAAGAAGAAGAAGTAGTAGTAGTAGTAGTAGTAGAAAGGAAGAGTGAAGAGAAGGAGGTAGAGGAGAGTAAGAAAGTAAAAGCTAAGAAGGAGTGGCAACCTAAGCTATTTTCCAATCCTAGTATGTGACCTTATAAGCCTAGGATTACATATCCTTAATGTCTTAATAGTGCCTACTTAAGAAATTTGTAAAGTCTTTAGAGGTGTTTAAGAAGTTACATATATATATTTTTTTTTTGAATTATAGCTCATCACAAACTATCAACTAATAAACCTAATTGGATCTCTTTATATAGTAAGGTAAACTAGGGTCAAACCACAAGGAGATAATATTCAATTGCTATTTTGAATGTTCTAAAGAAAATAAAAACAAAAATCCCTAATGCAATGAGAACTAAATAAACAAAGGTGCAAGGAATATAACTAAAGAGCTCAACACAATGCAAAAGAATGACAAAACTAATGACAAATCAACGAAATGTACTAAAGGTATTATTGGCATTTTGGGACAATTGTCAATCCTTGAATCTAAATAAATGATGCTTTATCTTAGATGTTATCTTATAGATTTGAAAAAGCTCTTAAATTCTCAGTCCCTCGAAAGTAGGTAAATCTAACAAGCTCTAAAGATACCCTTAACTCCGTTATAACTTAAAATAAGTTCTCTATGATTAATAGCAAAGAAGCATTAGATAATAAGGAATGGTTAACTTAGGCCACCAATACACAAGGTCAAAATTTGTAATATAAAGGATTGGAACCCTAGACAAATTGGTTAAGTTTGCTTATAAATTCAACAAGTTTATTGATACTTTCTAAAATTGTTAATGACTATTACATATTAAAGCTCAATCCTAGCATTTGAATTAAGAATTATCAAAAAGGTTATCAAACCTAGCAATAACTCCTAACTCTTTCCATTAAACTACGTGTCCAATTCAACCTAAGCATAGAGACACCAATTCAATAAAAGCCCAACTTCATTCTAACAAATAATCACCCTGCATCCCTTTAATACCTTTAAACCCTTAGGAAATTAGCCACACATGCTCAAAATAATGAAAAAAAATAAATAAACGTAACCCATGTTTAATCAAATGAAATAAAGGTTGTAAAATTTAAAACAAGTAATGAAAAATTGGGATTCAACACTAATCTAAATAAAACCTAAGTTTTTTATGCTAACAATAAATTTAATTCAAACTAAAAACACAAAACCTAAAATTAAACATATTGAAACAGAATCTCTAACACTCTAGAATAGGGAAAATTGAAATTAAAAAATCTATAACCTAAAAACAAGCACACTTCAACTAAAAGACAAAAACCCATCAAAAACCTCATAAAATTAAGGAAAACAATGAATCAATCCACCACACAACAATTAATTAATAAAGAAAGAACTAAAATCATAAAACCCATACTTAACTAAAAAAAAGGGCTGGAATTGGAAAGGAAAGATATACATTGAATTAAAATCAAGCATCAATACATTGTTCATGATATTCAAGTTCAAAATCTATCAAACATCTAATCCAGACATAATAGAATATGGAAATGTGAAAATATCTTAATAAAAACATCTAACGATTATAATGAAGAGCAATACTACTTAAATAACTAACTAGATAGATTAGAAACAAAACAAAATCAAAATCTAACTTAAAGCTTTAAGAAAATGAAGAAAATTTCAAGAAAAAGGTGAAAGCCTAAGAAAAATGGAAAATATCTAGAGCAGATGATGGCTCTACCTCATTTTAGGACTTTTATACCCTTTCCAATTAAGGTAAGGCTCTAGATTAGGCAAAGACTACTTTTCCCTTTTTATTTTTCCATATCAGCTAGTTCTATGATGGTTCAGTAACCTCTACGGTGGTTTACTCTAAACCACCATCTAGGTTGCTATTTTCAAACTTCTGCGGAAGGTGCTGCAACCTCGTTAATAGTTGCTTCAACTGCTATTGGTATTCTGTACAGAAGATTTCCTTCTAATTTTTACTCTGATTCTCTCTAAAACTTGATGCATTAATTTAGAACTTGTGTTAAGGGATTAAACCTACCATTCATAATAATACAAATTTAGCACTTTAAAATAAAAAATAAGGATGAATTTAAGTTAATTCACATAAAAAACATAACAAAATTAATCCCGATCACTAAAGAACTAGCTCAAATGTCATCCAACATGAAGTTCTTAAAGGATATTCTTTTGATGAAGAGGAGGCTTAAGCAGTATGAAACTATAAAACTTAATGGGGAGTGCTCTATAATTTTACTTACAAAGTTACCTCTAAAGCTTAAGGATGCTAAGAGTTTTACCCTCCTATGTACTATAGGTAACATATAAATAGACATGGCTTTGATGGATCTTAGAGCTACTATCAATTCAACACCTATGTCTATATTCAAAAAGCTAGGATTAAAGGAGTTCAAGCACATTACAATTTCATACATTTAGCTAATTAATCTATTACCTATTCTAGTGGGATCATAAAGGATGTACTTATCAAAGTAGACAAATTTATGTTTTTCTATTAATTTCCTAGTTTTTGATATAGAAGAGGATAAGGACATACACATCATCTTAGGTCTCCATTCTTAGGCCCTGCTAAAGTAATAATGGATGTTTGACAAGGAAAGTTCATTCTTAAGTCTTAAGATAAAGAGGTAGTATTTAACATCTTTAATCAATTCAATTCATCCTCTACGATTGGCTTAAGTAACTATATTAGACTACTAACTAATGAGCATAAGTATGATACGAATCTACCGTTATTAAGGCCAAATTCATACATAATGACTTGAATTTTAGTCAAAAGATTAGGAGCCTAATACAATAACAGTCCTACATTCCACGTGACATATCTAGACATCTAGCATTTGCGGATAAAGTGACGGTCTTAAGGACCAGTGATTTGAAACACTTGTGATGTCTTAGTTACATTGTTTAGCAAAAAGATGTAAAATAAGCACTTGTTAGGAGGTCACACAACCCAAAAAATTAGTTTTCGTTAGTTTTGTAGTTAGTTTCCTTTCATTTAACGTCTCCTTAGTTAGTTTCTTTAGTTTTATTACTTAAATCAATTTTTTTTTACCAATTTAGATGTGCAATGAGTTAGGTGAGATTAACGGCATAATGGAGGTTTAAACATTAAAGAAAAATGTTAGACAGACCATCAAGTTCCCCTTTTAATGGCATAATTATAGTTTACCCAACCTACCCTTATAGTGTGAACTAAGGATATTAAAGTAGATCTTCAATAGCATCATGGTAGTCCCTATTCATTGCATGTTTGATCACCTTTCACTTGATTTAGCCATCTTTTTACACGTCTTCACCTCTTCTTCCACCAAGCACACTTTTTTACTCAAAACCCAATCTTTTTTTCCCTCTATTTCACCATCATTGTCGTTTGTTGCCATCTCCACCATCACTGCCTTCCATTTTTTGCTTATTCATCGTGATTTCTTCACTTTTTAGGTATAAATCTTACACCATCATAAGCCTTACTGCATCCTCTATAGTTTGGTATCAATTTCAAGTCGTATCATTGTCACTAATGGAGAAGGAATAATCTAGCGATGGTGAAAAGTATATTCTAGCTATTCTTAAGTATATGTCAGTGAATTTAGTAGACTTTCTATAGAAGTTCCACTCAAATGTCTTCAAAGTCATTCCTAGCATTCACTTTAAGGAAGAGGCCTATCTTTGATGAGGCCTGATTCACTACAAGGTTGCACTCAGACTGGTATAAGGCCCTCAATGGTAATGATATAATTATGGAGTGATCAATGACCCCTATTATGACATTAGAGTTGCCTTCAGTTGTTAGGATGGGAGGATGTCTTAAGTTTGGCTGGGTTGTACTATCCTACATTAGGTTGCAAGTTCTTTGTAAACATTAAGTAGAAGGAGGAGATATACATGATCGAGATTCGATCATTCATAAGAGATTCCCCTATTTTCATTACTCTCAGTTATTTGTTTTTTTTTTACTAAGGGTGCCTAATGAGGGCAATGTTTACGAGCAATAAAATGATACTATTTATGGGTATTCAATTACATTCGATCTTAATTTCTCAATTACAATTACTTGTAATGCCCTAAGGTTAGGTAATATAGGCAACTTTAGAGCATTTCCTACATTTTGATTAGCCACTATAAAGAGAGAGTTATAGTAGTTGTGGTGGGCGCCAATGTCCTACCTAGGGCCAATGGATTGAATAAAGTGAAGTTACCATTAGCTGGCTTCCTTATATATGTAATGTGATTTGGTTTCATCTTCTGAACGAGAACTTCTGCTTCCTATGTTTACTTATAAGGATCCATAGGGACTTAAGAGTCAACCTTAAGGGAGAGGTCCCTATTTAGCCACCTAGTGTGTTAGTAATTTGACATGCCATATTTAAGTTATAGAAGTATACAAGAGTTTAAGGTTGATGGCATAACCTCCAAGTATATCTGTTACATGATGATGAGAGGATAGAGGACACCATTATTCTGAGCATTGCCTTTGAGGAGAAGAGTAGTAATGCGACATCTTCTAAGGCACCTCCTAGCTCACAGCCTTCATTAACAGCCATACCTTCTACTACCATGCCTTCTGAGCAACCATTAGTGTTATTCTAGGAATTATTACGAGGATACAATGACTAACATGCAAAGCCAAATGTATCACACACAGACTCAGATGGATTAAAACTGGGATTATATGTGGTTTAGAGACTCAGAGCCCAATAGTCAAGACATTTGTGATTATGCTTTGGGATTTTTTCCCACCTATGTTATTTGGTTCAATTATGTTCATTTTGTATTTTTATACTCCTTAATGTACACTTGATGATTACTAATATTAGATCTTTCTTATTTTTGTATGTCTTTTTTGCCTTTTACATTTCTTTTTATTGCTTTTTAGTTAGCTATAAACAATTTACCACACACTCAAATGGATAAAAATATACTTCATATATCAGTGAAGAGACTATTCTTATTCCCATTTTTCCTTATTATGTTTATTTGGATTTTTGAAACAATGTTTATTTTAAGTCTAGGTTAGAGAACTAGGATTCAATTTTCTTATACTTGATTTGTTGTGAATTTAAGGAGTAATTTATTTGATACTTTATGAAAAAATTTTCAAAATGATCAATTTAATGTTAAATAATGTGCTTTAATTTGGTTAATGTAATCAATATAGTTGGAATCGAATAATTTATGATTTAATGTGAATTTTTTAACTTTAGGAGAAATTATGTATATGGTTGATTCTTTACGCATGTTTATTGAATTTTGATGGAATTTCATATCATTTTTGCGTGAATTTGAACAAAGGGTTTGTTATGGTCTATCCTTGCTCTAATTCTAATATAATCTAATTGTAGACTAACCAAAGACAATCATACTCCATCAACAAGTAGTATAAAATGGTGAATAACATAATATCATCTTCCTGGGAATCTGATTATACGTACTAGGTGAACTGATATTTAATTACCTAGAAAACTCTAAATTAATTAAATAATAACTAAGAAACTAAATAAATAAATAATGTTCAATCTAAATACAAGTTAATGAATTAAGAGTTTAACCAATGATAATTATAGTTAAAACTATGAATGTCAATGGGTTAATCAAACAAAGGAATAAATTTTTAAATAGATGTAGGGTATTTTTCACAAAAATAAGATACAACCAATGGTCATGGACCTTCTCTCTTTTAGACTCAATTTATTTATTTGGTCTTTAAACAAATTGAGAATAAAACGTAATAAATTTTAAAAGCTTAAATCTAAGTTTGTTTGATTTAAGCACCATCACAAAAGACTTTAGAGCTTGATCTACTCTTAAAGCCAATCATATTACCTAATTAACTTTCCAATAATTAAAAGCCAATGGTTATAGGTCCTTTAATTATCTATCAATCTAACTTAGTTGGCTAATCTAAGCAATATTAAATTAAGCACTTAATAGATAAAAATATTCCAATCATCCATAACCCATCTAATTTCCTAATCCTAACTAAAATAAATTAAACACACATATCTATCAATGAAATAAAAGATATAATAAGAAAACTCATATTCATTAATGAAAAACAAAGAGTTAATACAAAATAAGGAAGAAAGAGAAACTAATACAATCGAATTTGATCCATTCTATTAAAATCCCACTCCTCAATCCACATTAAATGATCTTGGGAACTCTAACTTAATAACCTAATGTAAAGAAAGAACAAAAATCCTAGAGTTAAATCCTAACTATAAACTAGAATGAAAACTCACATGGCTCACACCTCTTCCTAACATTCTCTTCTTTTCTTCTTATGTTGTAATCCTTTTATAGGCTCTTTGGGTGGCTGTCCAGGTTTCAAAACCCCCCATAGATGTTCAAGGGTCATTTCATCTATTTTTCCTATAAAATTTATTGAAATTCAAGTCATTTATAAGTATAATGGTGGTTGGATTAGTGATTAACATTGTCATTTAAATCATTAATTATTCTACTATTGTCAAGCTTCAATAGTGATGCACAATAAGAATAAAAATGTTGTTGATACCTACTATGATGAGTAAAAATTGCACAAAAAGAGTCACGATTTATGCCATGGCTATAAGGAAGGCCATGTGATTTTTTTTTAGAGTTTCATTGCTTGAATCATAGTTATGAATTAAAGTGTGACCTTGTCCCTATAAATTAGTCAAGAAAAAACCTTCAAAATGTATCCTTAAACCCCCTTTTTTGTCTTTGTTTCATATAATTAGGTTTAAGTATTCATGAATCTATAGTTTAATCAAAAGAACATATAAATAGGACAAATTTATTGATATTTAGGGGTAAAAGCATATTAAAACATGGCATAAAACCTATATAAATCACCCCTAATATGATTTAAATTAATTAATTTCAAATAAATTAAATAAAGTGAAAAAAGTGAAAAATGGTAAGGTGTAATACAAAACACATTTGCTAGGATAAGATAGAGCAGAAAGTGCACTTTTCCAAAGAAAAGAAAAGAAAAAGTAAAGTAAAATAAATAAATAAGTGTATGATAGAACGTATAATGTACATGTCATTGGATTTCCTTATGATGATTTTCAAAATTGTTATTTGAGTTTCTTTGAAGTTTGATAGAAAGTATAAAGTATTAACTTGACTACATGTTTCAACTAAAGTTTGAAAATTCATGAACAAGAGCAAATTAGGATCGAATATCTAATTGGTTACATTGATTATATTAAAGTATCACGTTTGATATTTTAAAAAACTATTAGAAAATTTTGATTGACTATCTAAATCAGTTATTAAGGACACAATATTATAAATATGGGGAAATTAATAGGGGTATAGTATATAGTATTCTTGAGTATCAATTGTTGTGTTTTTACCTCTACTTTAATGTTAAATTGTCTTATTTATTTGCATTATTGTTTAATTTGTAGGTTCATGCCTAAGAAGAGGAATTTTATACAAATTGGATCAAGTATGGTTGATTCTCCAAAAAAACAATGTATGTCTTTAATGACATCATTATTGTCCCATTGAAATCATCATTAATGCCAATTTAGGAGAAAAATGCGACCTAATAATGGGGCTATTAATATTTGAACATACCATCATTGAAGTCCACTATGAAGACAAAAGAATAATGTAGATGTATAATGCCATTGTTAATCTTCGATCCAAAAGTTGTTAATGTCTCTATAGGCATGTTTCAGTAAAGAACCAAAGGAAAAATTGGATAATTGAATTTCCAATCAACCTTAAACCTACTTGGGACACATATAAGCATAATTTAGATACCTTTTAGTAGCTTTTAGTTATATTTTTATCAGTTTTTAGTCATTTTTTAGTTTTCCATTGTTTTTGGTTTTCAATTAATTGTAATAAACAATTGATCTTGCTTTTGAGGATTTTAAGAAGTAAAGTAACATGTTAGAGATTAGAAATTAGTTTGGAGTGTACTCCTAGTGTTTATGAATGTTTGATTCATTTGTGTTCAATCTATTTTCGTTTTAATTAATAAATATGTGTTTTTTATTTAGTACTTTGTGCTTATTTATTAGTATGTGTAGCCAAATTGTTTATTAGCTAAGATTAGGTTAGCAAATGATTTGATTGAATTTTATTATGCGATTTGTGTGCTAATCTTTATTTATTTAACTGATTAATTATCTATTATATGCTAACCACTTAGAATATAATTATAGATAATTAAGGATGTGAAAAATCTACTTTAGTTATTGGAACAGTCAAATATATTTAAATCAGCAAATGACCAAAAATTGTTAATTGTGAGGGTGTTAATCATGAAATAGGGATTTAAAATTAAATTTCTTAATCTTTAAACCTATTACCTAAGTTTGTAAAATGATTGAACAACAAAATATAACTAATAGAATTAAGGCATAGATTTACCCACACATATATATATTATTTTCCTTAATATACCCTAATAAGGATAAACATTTCTTAAACTTAGTTAAACCACTATAACCTGAAAATTTTAACTATATATGTAGACTGATAATTCTTAGCTACAATTTTTTTTTCTATTACATTAATTAAAAGTGAGTTTAGCTCAAGTTTAGTAGTTTTAGATTAATCAATTGAATTTGATTCTCTAGATAATTATAATCTGAGTTACATAGTAATTACAGGTAAATCCTCGAGGAAACGATAACTTGAGCTCTAATAGATTCATTGTACTTGTTGAAATAAGATGGTTCCAATCATGTGTTTTGGTGATGACAAAACATTATTATTACTAATGTTTATTGATGCATTTATAAGATATGTTAATGTTTAAAGTGCAAGAATATATTTGTGGAGCTTAAGATAGAAGATCTCAAGTATTAGATGATCAAGAATGGATAAGGATTGAAGATCAAGAGAATGAAGATCAAGTTTGCATAGGTTTAGGAAAAGGGCTTAAAGTGTAAGTGTCCTATACTTGATTCTTAATTAATACTTGAAATGGTCTCTCACATTTGCATGATATATTTGCATATAAGCATATAAGAGTTAAATTGTAGTTTAAATGATCAATTGAATTTGATTAACGCATTGATGTGTTAGGAATTGAATTAGAATGGCATAAAAGCTACATGATGCATAATTAAGAAGTAATGTGATGAATTATATTAGTGTATACTTCTTGATGATTTTAATAGATTGAAAATGTTACTTTAAGTTGACCAAGCATGTTTGAATCTGTTTAAGTCTTATTGTGTTATGAATTTTGGTTTATGGATGGTTTTTGAAGTGTTTGAAAATTTTTAAATTTGTTTAAGAATGAAAAGTTTCATAATCAAGGAAATTCTTATGTTTTAAATGAATTGAATGTTTTTTACAAGTTGAAAAAGCCTTGAATTATGTTTCAAAAATTGTTTGAAGTATTAATTAATGATAGGGATTTATTTGGAAAGGATTGTATTTGATTTGGAACATTTTTAATGTATTTCTAAAACTTATATGGTGGGTTCAGAGGCTATACGGTGGGCTCCTGAGACCCCCGCATTTGGTCTATTTCCAGAGACCTATACAGTGGGCTGCAGGCTATTGTATACCTCCCAAAGACTATCATATAGGTTTCGATCACGCGTAATGGCTAGTTTCTTTTTCTTTTTTTGACAGCTTTTTATCACCCAAATGACTAGTTTTTGTTTCTAATATCTCTATCTATCTCTTAACACTATATATAAGTGTTCTAAAGCTTTTATAACTCTCTTAATGCCATTTTATCAAAGATTAAAGCCACCAAAGTGCTCATATTCAAAAGTTGTCATTTATTTCTTACTACTTCTTTTTCAATTTCGATTTTCATGTTCTAAATCCATTTTGAGTACTATAAATTTAGTGTTTTCAATTTGTTTAGACATAGAGAGGTTTCACTGAGCTTGCCTTTTAAGTGATTATTTAGTTTTTTTCAAGCTCTCAAAGTCATACTCACCAAAACTGTCTCCATTTTGGTTCATCTTCTGTGTTCTTCAATTTTCATCTTGCAAATCTATTTTTGTTGATTCAAAATCACCATACACATTTTTTTAAGGTCTCAAGAGTGTAGCAAACATTTTACTTTAATTTTTAGCCACTCAAAACGTTTTTTTGGAGTCTAAGAACATAAAACACTTAGAATTATCCAGTTTTTATGCAACCCTTTTGTTCACTTCGATTTTTGATTTTAATCAACTTTTGGGTGTACAATTTTTTTTCCAGTTTTTTAATGATCTTAGGATGTTTCTAGTATTTTGTTTTTTAAATTTTAAGCCATTATATTATGTGTTTAAACTTAATTTTGCATATTGTACTAAAGTTGTCCAAGTTTGATGTTTTCTGCTTTGATCTTGATTTAATCAATTTTGTGATGCTATAAATTATGATTGTTGTTTCAATTTGTTGTTAAATGATAGATTAATGTTCTATTAGGTTTTTTTTTATTGCATATCATTTGGTTTGATATATTCATTTTTTTATAGGTTAGAGCATTAAAGATTGCATATTTTGACAAATTACATGTTTAAATGTTCAATCTAATTTTTGGTAAAGTAAACTCATTTTTACTGCTTTAATTTTAATTTTTAATGATCTATGAGGTGTAAGCAGGCTTGTTATAATTTTTAGTTGCCTCTAGATTTTTCAAAATTTGTTTTATTGATTGAGCTTTAAAGAAACACTGTTAAATGTGTGATATGGTTACATAATTGGGGGGATTTATTTTAATTAATTATTGTGATTGGATTATAAGCTGCTCTTTGCCTTTAAAATAGATTTTATAGGTCTCTCTTGGTCTGTAGAAAACAAGATTTGAATTGTATTAATCATTGAATGTGAATTAGATTGATTTATGAATTGGATGTGCATTAGAGATTACATAATGCATTGGCATTGCATTAGTTACATTTGACCCCTTATCTTACTTGAATTATGATCAAGTTTTTGATAAGCTATATAAGCTTGAGTTGAGGCTTTGGTAGCAAGTGGAGCTCATTGTAAACTACCAAATAATAAAATTACCTAACCTACCTAATTAGGTAGTTAGGATAAGTTAGGGTCAATCCTACAGGGAGTTAGGGTATGCTAAAGCTATTCTAATGTTGCCTTAAAGGAAAAACAAAAATCCCTGGATGCAAAGACATTAAACTAAATACTAAAGACAATTAACGAAACAAAAGAAAATAAATAAGAAACAAATAACAAAAACAAAAAGCCGGGTGGAAGATAAATCCAGGATTCTCTACTTATAATTGATCTTCAAAACAGATAAGTTGTGATTGGTGTAAGATGCTAGCCTATAGGATTGAACAAGCTCTCAAATCCTCAGTTCCTTAAATTTTAGATAGGTTATATATGATAGAAAACCTACCCCTAACCACTAGGCAACATAGAATAAGCTCTCTAGATTTAATGACGTAGCAACTTTAACAAATCTAGAGAATAGCTAGCCTAAGTCATGATCACACAAACTCGGACTATATAACCTAGAGTATTGGAATCCTAGATTAATTAGGTAAGTTTACTTATAGACCCACTTAACCTATTTCCACCTATAGAAATTGCCAAGGATAATTACTTATCACATGGCTCAATCCTAGCAGTTGAACTAACAATCATACCTAGGATAGCTAATCTTGAGCACTAATTTCTAATTCATGACATTTATGCGGAATTCCAATTCAATCCTAACCTAAATCACAAAACCCATTCAACTCTTAGCTAATTCTCACAATTATTAAGCCAAAATTCCCCCATTAACTTCCAACCCAAGACTAAACTAGTTAAACATTACTAAAATAATTAAAACAACAATTAAACAAACTAATAACATAATAAAATAAACAAAATAAAGGCTGAAAAATAAATAAACACAAGAAAATAACAAACAAAAAGCTAAAAAATTAAAAACACCAAAGGAAAAACACAATTCAACATCTAATATAACACAAATTCAAGCTAATTAGCAACTAATCACATCTAATTTCACAAAGCCTAATCAAATTACCTTAATATAGAAAATTCAACATACCTAAAACAGATTGAAAACTAAAATCAAACGTATTACAACCTAAAAATTTCATGAATTAGGTTAGTCATAAAAACAAAATCATTTTACAATTTCTATTTTTGTCCCAAAATTTAACAACTTTTGCCCCTTTCACTTTTTATGCTTTAACTCCTTATATACAACTCCAATTTCCATGAAATTTGGTATGTAGGCTCCCTATGTGCATCTCTTGCATCCCAAAATATTTTATAGTAATTTGAGCTCTAGAAGTACACTTAATGCATCACTGAAAGCACCTATACCAAAAATGATGTTCAACTGAGCTTACCTTGTTCTTTCCATTTTCCACTCTTCATGGCTTGTTATATGACCTTGAAATTTGGTGTGGAACTTCATGAAATGATGATATAAGTCCCAAAAGTGGTTCCACACCTCTTTTAATTCCAATTTTTCTCCAATTTGTGCTCAAAACTTGGCCCTTTCAACTTGTATTTGTACTTTAAGATCAAATCTGCATGTAAACGCAAAAAGGAACACAAATTAAGCATTTAAACAATAAGATAGGGGTGAAATGGCATTGAAACACATATAGAAATACTATAAAATGCATCCCTATCAAATACTCCCACACTTGAACTATTGCT
>JAOXYD010025196.1:0-28020 GCA_028565735.1 Pinacopodium congolense | reverse complement strand
GATAAATATCTTAAAAATGATTTTTGAGTGCTTCTTAGATGTTTTAGATGCTTTATAGATTACATGGTTTGTTTTTGCATTTGTAAGCCTGTGAAAACATGTTTTGGGCATAATCATTATTTTTGACATTTTAATCCCTCTTATATATTTTTAAATTTTGTACTTATATATTTTTAAGAAAAAATTGCTTCCATTAAGGGGGAGTTTATAAGTTTTATAAAATATGGATGACTTCTTTTTACAAAATTATTTGCCAAAAAAGTTTGATGAATACCTACAAATATTAGCTTTTGAAAAAGGTTTGAAATTTTTTGTTTTAAGGCATTACGCTTATATTTAGGGGGAGCATGTTATTTCACTAAAGTTGCATATTTGATTTTCAAATGCTAAGGTCTGATAAATTCATTCACAGTATTAGTTTTCAAAGATAGTACTTATTTTTACTCTTGTTATGAAAGCAGAACTTTGTATAGTGCTTTTGAAGTTGACATGTATTTGTCCTGCTTAACCCTTTTCATATGCTTCCGTGATATGAGTGTTTTAAATGATAATATATAAATTTAGGAATGTTGTAGTTGAATTCGAATTTGAATAATGATTATGAATTTAATGTCTTATGACTCTATTCATCCATTTGACGTCTTTCTATGAAAGTTTGAATTATTGAAAATCGAAATGGCATGAATTTAGGGGTAGTCATTAGTTTGAAATCTCGAGTTTTGGGAAAAGTATTGCATTTTTTTATTAACAAAGGAGGAGTTAGTCAAATTCTAGAGTTTTGATGATTTTGTGATAAAAGTTGAATAAAATTTTTGTGATAAGTATGAAGCAATTCAATTGGTATCTTTATATTATCTGCATCTTGCATATGATGTTGTGATGTTAATTTGACTTTTGATTTTGGTTATATATAAAGAGGGAGTATCCCTTGTGACAATGAAAAGTGATTCTTGTTATTTGATAATGATTATTTGTGCTATATGTTTGTTTTAAGCATCATTAACAATTGAAATTATGATACTTTTCATGTTTTAATTAATTAGTATCAATTATCGGTTTGCATTTTTTTTTTGTTAAAATTAGTGTCAACAAGTTAGTTTTTCAACAATTAGTATCAACTATTGATGTAGGTTGATGATTTTGTTAACAAGTAATATCTTGTTTTGAAAAAATGGGTTTCATTAAAAACAATATTAATAATTGGTATCAAGTTTTGTTTTCTAACAAGCAGTATAATATTTTTTAACAATTGGTAGTGGCATGTGTCATTTTTTACCAAGTTTATAATCAAGTATGTGATTTTTGAGTAATTAATTACCTTTTAACAATAATTGGTATCATTCTTATGGCAATGTGTTTGACACTTTTTTAAATGAGTTTTGATTAATTTTTGTACCTCTTATTAGTATTTGTGCCATGGTTTTATGATGGTATGTTTATTAAGGGGGAGCTTCGTTGAAAGAATTTTTTTTTCTTCTTTTTAACATCAATGAGGTAATTTATGATGTGTTTTTGACATGTTTTTGAAAATTGATTTGAGATGTGTGTTTAGTATAAAGGAAGTAGAAGTGTGTATCATGTTTATATGTTTCATGTTTATTGGTATCAAATTACAATGATTTTCTTATGTGACTTGTTTTATATTAGTATTAAATATTTATACCTTTTTATAATTGGGTGTGTCTTTTTTATGATTACAAAAAAGGGGGATAATGGTATATGTGATATTAGAAATGGGTAGTAATTTTTTTATCATGTTTGCTACTTGCATATATAAGTTATATCATTTATTTATCACAGTGTCTAATATCACATGGTTTAAGTTCACTAATAAAACCAGTTAGCCTATTGCTACCTATAGAAATTACTATGACTATTACGTATCACAAGTTTATTTCTAGCAATGGGATTAGAAATTAAACTTAGGATGGCCAATCTTAAGAATTAATCTCTAATTCATGTTATTTAATTATTATGCCATTTCAATCTTAACCTAAATCATAATGCTCAAATAATTCCTAATCAATTCTCACAATTATAAAGCCAAAATTCCATCAATATCTTCCAACCTAAGTACAACTTAGGCTAACATCAAA
Source organism: Pinacopodium congolense (assembly GCA_028565735.1). Lineage (NCBI taxonomy): Eukaryota > Viridiplantae > Streptophyta > Magnoliopsida > Malpighiales > Erythroxylaceae > Pinacopodium > Pinacopodium congolense. The sequence continues at coordinate 25,924 of JAOXYD010025196.1, read as the reverse complement.
AAATTAATTAAAACAAATAATAAACTAACAATAAACATAATAAAAGAACACAACTAAAGGGCTGAAAAATAGAAACAAACATAACTATATTAATAAAAACTATAAGATTCCATACAATATTCAAGCATAAACTCAACACAAATGGACTCATAACTAAGAAAAACACCAAAAATAACAAGTATTAAAAGCTTATAACATGAAATAAGGAGTGCAATAATTAAAAGAAGAAGAAAAACAAATGAAAATAACCTAAAAACTAAGAACAAAACCTAAGAACTCTAAGAAAAAAGAAGAAGAAAGGGTTGGCTAAAAAGAAGAAAATGAAGTTGCTGACTCTCCTTGAAATACATAAATGCCATCCTTATATATGTGAGACTTTAGCTAGGGCTACGTGCCCCCCCTTTTTTTTTTTCAAGTAAAGCCTTTTTAGCTTTTAAAAATGTTGTATCTTTGTCCTAGATACATTTGCTTTGTCTTCTTATGAAGAAAGCACTTCACTTGCCAATTGCCCTCTATTAGCCTCATAATTGATTTTGTTGTTTCATGCCTTGGAAAGGACTTGATGTTGTCGTTTCTTAAAGCTTTTAAAGCTTTAGGTGTCTTACCTTGCAAACTCTCTAGTAACATTGTTTAGCTCCTCTAGGAAAGCTCTTCACATTTTGTCTCTTATGTCATGATGAGTGGGACACTTGTCACTCTCCTAGATGGGTTTGACTTAGTTTTCTCCTAGAAGGGTTTTTAACATTTTTTGCTTTGTATTTTTTCCATTAATTTGTGTGTTTTTCCATCCTTTAAAAGGTAACTCATGCCAAGTTTTTGTTACATTAAAAGTTTCCTCTCCTTAACATTTTTAGCTTCTTAATTGCTACCAAATTTGCTCTTTTAAATGCCTCTTTTCCTCTTTAGAATTTTTGCTTCAATTTGCTTCAAAAACTTGCCTTTTTAGTCTCAAATGGGTATCAACACTTCTAACCTAGAATTCAACACAAATTGAGCATTTTATCTTGAAAATAGGATTGAAATTACATGGAAATGTAAAAGAAAATATAAGATAATTCAATCCTATAAAAGGACAAGATAGAGCATAAGACACACTTATCCAAAGAAATTAATAAATGAATACAATTAAGTTATGATGGAATGTAAATTGCATAAGCCATTTGAATGACCTTAGGATGATTTATGGTGGTTGAGTTTTAATAAATATTTGGATCTCTACTAAATTATATTTAGACCAATTTGTCAAGCATATCTATCATTCTGTAGTATATTCTATAGTGAGTTTAAGTATCACTCCTATGAGAATTAGAACTACTAATTTTAGATGTCTTTCTATTATTTAATCAAATAAAATGATTAAATGATTAATTAATTATTAACTAAACCAAAAATAAATAAATAAAGATAATAAGCCAAAGTAATTTATACAAGGAAATAGCAATCAGTAGGATTTAGACCTAGATGAAGAATCCCCTTAAGACCTAATATGTTCAATGCGTTATCTTAATTTAATGTTACTTAGATTGATAACATCTTAAATTAAAATATACTCTTTTTCAAGCAATATAATTTCTATCTTTAGTCAATTACTTAGAATCTCTTCTGAATTAAAACCTTAAGAATAATCAATAATTCAATCAATGGATTAAAACCTTGAGAAACTTATGTAAACCTATCTCTAAATCAACGATTTCCCAATTTAAGTATATGAAATCACATAATGAATGAAATTTCTAGCAAAAACTTCATTATAATACAATAGTATCCATGAATAATCATAAGATAAATATGGGCTTTTCCAATTAAGTCAAAGAATAAACATTGAAAAAAAGTATTTAGGGTTTATCCTATATAGATCTTAATGAAAACTTAGTTCATAACTCTAAAAAGATATACACTAACAATCAACGGAGAATAAGGTATTGAAAAACTCATTCTAATGATGTTTTGTCTTTGAATCTTTAATTTATTATTGTTCAAAATCTTCTTGATCCTTGAATATCCACTTTAATATTGTTTTTTTTCCTTTTGAATGGCTTCAATCTTCTATCAAAATGGCTTTAGAGTGATTTTTCTCCTTTGGGGTGGTGGCTAGCCACTAAGGTAAAAAAACTATTGAAAAACCCTAAAAATGCAATTTTATCCAAAATAACATCCTCTCTCACGACCAATGGAGGTGATTCCCTATTCTAGCAAAATCACAGCTAGAGTCAAGGCTGTGACTCTAGCTGTATGACTCTAGCCATAATTCATACTGAATTGCAGCAATTTCCCACTATTTGGCCTTCTTTTATCTACTTTTTAATCTAGGGAATCATCCAACCTTTTCCATAATCATAATCAACACCGAATGCTTACAAAAAAACTATTTTTATAAAATCTCTTAATAGAAATATCAAATTCAATAAAAAAATCATTTAAAGTTAGAAATTACATGAAAGGGACTTTAAACTAATTTTAAAAGATTAAAATCACACTAAAAATGTGTATAAACTAAACCATATCCATTTGCATCATTTTCATAAGAGTTTCTTGAAATTGATATGATTAGCTTGACTACATGCTTTGAACAAAGTTTGTAAATTCATATTTAAAGGAAATTAGAATGTACTAGCTATATTAGTTATAATGATTTGAATTAAAGTACCATGTTTGACAATTGAATATCCATTAGAAAATTTTGATTGAGTATCTAAAAATAAGTTGCTTGAGGGAAAGCAATAGTTTAATTATAGGGAAATTGATTAGGTTATATTTTATTATAATATAATTTAACATGTTTTAACCTTTTAATGGCACTGTTGTAGAGCAAGCAACCACCATTAAAGACTATTATACAAATAAGAGAATAATGTAAGGGTTCAATGACACTACTAATCTTTGATTACAAGTTCCATTGATGTCTTTGGAGGCATGTTCTAGCATGTATCTTAAAGGTAAATTGGAATAACCACCCTAGACCTAGCCAAGACTTTTGAATTATAGAGACTTTTAATATATTTTGCAAAATTTTGAATTATAGTTAAGGTTTTCTTTGTATTTTCTTTTGATTGATTGTAATAGGAAATCAAAGTTTTTTTTCAAGGTTTCAAGGAGTGGATCAATGTTGTTAAAGATGGGATTACATTTGAAAATTCATTCTAGTGTATGTTAAATCTTTAATTTTTATTCTTAACTTTTTGTATTTTAATCAATAAATATGTATTTCATGCGTAAACTAATATGTTTATAGATTGCTATGTGTGTCTAAATTATTTAATAGTTAAGTGTAAGTGAGTAGATTTAATTGAGTTATATTCTCTGAATTATATACTAATCTTTGCTTACATAAGTACTTAATCATCTATTTCAGACTGACCATTCAGAATAGGCTTGTAGAAAATTAAATCTTTTAGAAATCTACCTTCTTCTTTTTTTGTGTAAAAATCAGAAAGCAAAAAAATTTAAATTAGTGAATGATTGAACATTAGTTAATTATGAGGGTCTTACTTTTATAAAGGGATTTTATGATTAAACTTCTTTAATTTTAAGCCTATTACTTAAGTTCACTAAATAACTAATCAATGAAGTAGGATCAATAATCATAAGACATCATCTTAACCATAGTTGTCATTTGCATTAGAGAAGATCTTCTACATCAAACCACACAGTCATCATTAAACACAATTAATTCATTGAAATTTGAAACCTTAGTTATATATTAGAGATTGATAACCTTAATCACATGTTGAATCTTTTTGTATAAATTGAAATGTTAGTTTAGTTTAATATTTTAGTTTAATATGGTTAGATTTACTAATTTGTATTTCTCTAGATAATTACACACCGATTGACTTAGTTATTATAGTAGATCTCATAGGAATGATATTTGGATTCACTTAGATCCATCATATTACCTATTAATATGTATACTTTACTTAGGTTGGTTTTAGGATAAAATTGTGATAAAACAATTAGTAAAGGAAGACAACACACAATAGGCAAATAAGAACCAATGAAATTTAACAAATTAAAGAGAAACAAGGATAGATAAAACCTAATTGAAAGAAAAATTAGGGCTCTGAGACCAATGATGTGAACTTTAGACCTTAAGAAATCTAAAACATGAATCTTCTTATAATAGAATTCCTATAATCGTCTTTAAATTATGTAGGAACTCAACCCTAATCTAAAATTGTCAATTAGAACTATAGTTATAATATTAATTGCCATAGGTTGCCCTGATAAGATTATATTTAAGTTCTTAATGAATAAAAAGATAAGAAATTCCTCGTACAAAAAGGTAATCTTTTAAATTGAATTCAAATTATTTAAAGTTTTACAAAGTGATAACCAATTAAGTTGATATAGTCATAATAATGCTAAATCCTAACCTAGGGCAAATATGTAAATTCAATAATTAAAATCCAAAGATTTACATAATCATGTAAATCAAAATGGTGGGTAGGTCAATGCTATATAGTGTTGTCATGATCAACCATTGTTCTTTTATCCTACAATTTTTAGATGCATAACGAATATGTCGTGCTAAGTTTGCATTATATTATATTTATTTAGTTGTTAAGTATGTTAATATGTCTGTTTAGGGTAATAGTTATGTGTTTAGGACTTATATTTATGTTCTTTTATGCTTTTGTTAATGTTTATGTGTTTTGTGTGATAATCATTTATGTTGGGCATGAATTTGATTTTATTTATGTGGATGATGTCTTTTCATATGGAGTTGAAATAAAAAGTAAAGAGGAGGAGAAGAAGAAGCATTTAGGAAGAAATTGAGTGTTACAATCTTGAAGAAGAAGCAATTAGGAAGAAACAGAGTGTCACGATCATCACAATTGTGCAACTCTGATGTAGGATGGAAGAAATTATCTGTCATGATGGTGACCTACTTGAAAAGCTATTGGAAGTAGGATTCACACATTTTTTAGGGGTTTGAAGCTAGTTAGGACTCTAGATCACCTGGAAAACCCTAAGAGCCACCTTAAGATTGTTAGAAGGTATTTAAGGACAATAATAAATAGGTTCTAAGTAGCTGGGAAAAGAGAAGATCAAGATCAAACAGTACGAACTTAAGAACAACTCTAATTTTCAGATTTTCATCACAAGCGCTAGAAGCAAAAGATCATCAAGTGGTAATTCCTTTTCTTATATGTTTTCTTTCCTTGCCTTTGTATGTTTAATCTAAATATTGGGGATTTTATTAACATTATGGATTGTAAATTTGTGTTACGAATTGATCTTGAATTGTTTTGTGAAAATTTTATCTTATTGATTATATATATTATATATGTTTTGTAACATTTATTATGCTACTTCTTTAATTTGAATCAAGAGAACGGATTAGGACATTCAGTGTTATGTTATGCAATAAGATCTCCCATCATAGTAAACCTATAAACATCATATTTATAGGTAATTAAAGAGAGATCTTAATTGGTTGTTAATTACTTATAGGACTGTTTCAAAACTAATTGGATATTTTGGAAGAGTTTTGAGAGATCGAGAGATTACATTTTAATTCTTATCAAATTCAATTAGGGGCACTTAATTAGATCTTAAGAGAGGGTAATCAAAATGATAGGATATCTAGGGTTAAGCATAATTGAATCGATAATGTAGGGGCAATACGAAATAAGGATAGAAGTAATTCTTAAGTGTTTATCATTGATTTAACATCAGTTCACTACTATATTCTCAATTGTTAACTACTATATTCTCAATTGTTAAATTGTTAAATTGTTAACTTGTTTAATTTAGTTTAATTTATGCTACATTCATATTATTATTATTATTTGCCTTAAAAAAGGTATAATTCAAGTTGCTAGGTTACTAATCATAATCCTCAAAGGAACAATATTAGTATACTACAAGATTCGATCCATATACTTACGGTAGAATAACAACAAGTTTTTAGCATCGTTGTTAGGGATTCTCATTTTATCATTTTATATGATTTGATTTCTTTAGATGTATGGATGTAAGGCATTTGATAGTTCTCCTTGTGTGATTGTAAGTGCATGATTATAAGTTCTAACAATCTTATAGATGCAGAAAATTCTGACGTTATAAAGCAAAAGAGGAAGAATAGAAAAGTGAAGTGCTAATAAACAATAGAAAGAATAATGGCGAAAGGAGACCAAATAGGGTAGCAAAGACCCTCATAAATTTTATGAGATACTTAATGCCAATTAATAAGGAATCACAAGACCTCTAAAACAAGACAAAATTTTTGAAATTTAACTAGATTTGTTGAATATTTTCCAAACTAATGTTCAATTCTTTGGGCTGCCAATGAGGATCCTAATGCGCATCCAACAAATTTTGTGGAGATATGTGACACATTCCACCACAATGGGTTGTCGAAGGATGTAGCCAAGATGAGGCTATTCCCATCTACATTGAAGGACCAAGCTAAAGCATGCTTGAATGCTCTCAATCCGAAGATGTCATGAAATGGGATAAGTTGATGTAAGCCTTTTTAGCTAAATATTTTCCCTCGAAAAAGACTATAAGAATCATCAAATAGATTACAAATTTCTAGAAAAGTGATGGAGAGTTCTTATATGACGCATGAGAGAGATTTAAAGAGTTGTAAAGAAGCTATCTGCATCATAACTTGCCCAATTTTTAGTAACAATGTTTTAGGCTCAAATAGCAACCCCTGCCAAGCAGTTGAGAAACATACAAGCTACTTCTTCTAACATATTAAAGGCAATGCAATATGAGTGTGAATTGTATGGGAAAGAAAACCATATGAAAACTGATTATTTATTAATATGGAGTGATAATATGAAGCAAGTGAATTATATGTAGAGATTTAGAATCAAATATGGACAAGTTAATAGATATGTTAAATTCCAAGTTCACAAGTCAAGTTAAGAGTCTAAAGAGGATGGAAGCCAAGTTCAATTAGATTATGAGGAATCATATCTCTTCCATCCATAATTTGGAGGTTCAAGTTAGATAGCTGGTCAATGCCATATTTATAAGAAGTGTAGGGAGTTTCCCAAGCAATAAGGAGTCTAATATAATAGAGTAGCTAAAGGACATCAAACTTATAAGTAGGAAATAATTAGAAGAACCAGTTGAGAAGAAGGCCAAAACCCACAAGGAAGAGAGTAAAAAACAAGGAGGTATGAATGAAGAAAAATCATATGTTCCACCACCACCACCATATGTTCTACAAATTCCATTCCTATAAAGTTTGAAGAAGAACCAGATAGATGTTCTATTTACAAAGTTTAGAGAAGCTAAAGAAGTTACAAGTCAACCTATCGTTTAAGGAAGCCTTGGAAAACATACTCAAGTAAGTGAAGTTTTTCAAAGAAATCTTGACCAACAAGTAGACTTGAGAGGATAATCGAATGGCATATTTGATAGAAAGGTACAACTCCAATATTAACAGTCACATGCCTTCAAAATTGAAAGATCTAAGGAGTTTTACTATATCTTATATTTTTGGTAACCTTAAAATTTTTAAGTGTTTATGTGACTTAGTTGCAAGTATTAATCTTTTACCTTTGACTATTTTTAGGAAATTAGGGCTAAGAGATACAAAGCTAGCTCCCATGCTTATTTAGTTAGCGAATCAATCAATTAAGAAGCCGTTTAGCATGTTGGAGAATGTATTGGTTAAAGTAGATAAATTCATCATTCTAGTGGATTCCGTGGTACTATACTTTGAAGAAGATCACAATTGTCTATTGATCTTTAGTAGACTATTCATGAATTCTGGAAGAGCCCTATCGAATGTACATGAAGGGAAAATAGTCTTTAGGATTAGTGATGAGTAGATGAAGATTAGCATGAGTAAAGCATTGAAGAATCCAAAGGAGAGTAGTGCTTATATGAAAATAGATGTGATTGATGAGTGTGTGAAGGAGCAAGAAGAGGATTATGATGAAGAAGTAGACATGAAAGAGGATGAAGAAGTTAAGAAGGAGGAGAAGTTGGGTGGGAAGCTAAAACATGAACCTTTAATAAGAACGAATGCCCACTCTCTCTGTGAAACCACCCATAATCAAGTTAAATTATTTTCTTCCATACTTGATATATGCCTTCTTGGGAGAGGGAAAAATACTAACCATTATTATCTCTAACAATTTGATTTTATAAGAAGAGGAGAGGATAGTTAAGATAAGAAAGAGGATGATTAGAGTAAGGTTAAGGCTGTTTTCAATAAACTTAAGTCTTAATGGGGAAGACAATTTAAAACTTCCTAAGTTTACAAGCATAGGGCTTTTAAGTTAGAAAAATACAAAGGAAAAATGTTTAAGGCTAATGGGTATCATTGCAAGTTATATCTTGAAGAATTCCCTCAAGAGAAAAGGAAGTAGTCTCTTTCCTTTCCTTTATTTGATAATCCTAAGATTGAGAAATGATCAAGCTAGTTACCTTAAATATAGCATGTTATGTTCTTAAATAGGTTTTTCTTTAAGTTCAAGTGATTTATTGTTGCAATTTTAATTTTTAAGTTATCTTTAAATTGGTTTTCTTTTGAAATTCTTGATGTTTTGACATTTGATGGATGTCCATGGTGTGACATGTGTAAAAAAAATGTGGAACAAGATTTAGGAGGAGGTCAAGGAGGGCAAGGCACAATTGCAGTAAGTCATGATCTAACAATGTTATCACATAAAGAAATTATTGAAGTTCTTTACGGTCCAAGGCATCCACATTCCCCCTCCCACATTGCCCCCACCGTAATCTCTATAAGATCTCTTGCCTTATCTCTTTAATTTTTTTTAATCTTGCATTATACATGTTTACTTTTTTATTTTTTCATTGTGTTTGACTTTTCACATTGAAGACAATGTGTTGTTCAGGTATGGGGAAGCCATAAATACTTTTTTCATGTCATTTTATTTGTGATTTTGCATGTGTTTTATATTTAGTAGTGGATTATGTTGCTTGTGTGTTCATTTTACTACATTTTTTTGTTTTTGTGTTGTTTATATGCATATAATTGAGTGTGTAAATGGGATAAAATTAAAGGAATTGGATAAACTAGGAACATGGTCATTTAAGTAGTGAAGAAGCATCATTTTTTGAAATTTACATTGGAGTGTCTTTTCATTAAATTTATAAATTAATTAAGAAATTGTATCTATTCTTCTATTTAGGAAACTTATTTTGATGAACTTCTAGTAATTTAAACTTAACTTGGTAGGCATCATTAATGATTTCTTATGGGAATGGAGTGATTAGAAATAAATGATGTCGGCTAAAAGTTCAAAGTAAAGTAAAGGTAAAAGTAAAGAAATTTCTTACACTGTTGGCCTCATTTGAAGGTAGAAGTGAAACTAGTAGCCAGTTATGAGTTATGATATAATCGAGTAACTAGGACACATTCACGATAAAATATTTGTCTTTGCATCAAAAGACTAGAATGATACTCTAATTAAGCTTAAAATAGCATAACTTAGTTTAGTAACCGAGGGGCTATTTACGACAAAATGTTTGTCTTCAAGCCAAAAGACAAGGTAATTGTTCAAAGCAATGTGAATATGTTATGCTTATATTTAAAGTAAAAGCCTATTGATCTTTATGAAAAATGTCAAACATGCTTATGAGGAGTTACTTAGTGATAACCTACCTTTTAATTAGTTAAATAGGATTAGTGCAAGCTTACAAGTGCCATAAAAGTAAGAATAGGGCGGCAATATCCTAATTAATGTGTTTACTCAATTTAAAGAGATTTTAATGTAAATGGAACAAATTAATGTTCTAGTTCTTCTTAGCTAGTTGATGTTATTGGGTGAGGCAATTCTATTAAATTTCATGCCATTGTTGTATGGTTGTGTGATTTATATATTGTTTTGTTTTATATTTTTAGTTTTTCTTCGGGAAAAGTAAAGGTTTAGGTGTGGGGAAGTAAATAGGTTTGCATTAGAGTATGTTTATTTGTTTGTTAAGTGTTTTAATATATGTGTTTAAGATGATAGTTACATGTTTAGGACTTAGATTTATGTTCTTTTCTGTTTTTGTTAATGCTTATGCATTTTGTATGCTAAGTTTTGATGTTGGGCATTAATGTGAACTTATTTATGTGGACAGTTAAAGTGTTTTCATATGGAGTTGAAATAGTAAGCAAAGAGGAGGAGGAGGAGGAGGAGGAGAAGAAGCATTTTAGAAGAAACAAAGTATCATGATTATGACATAGGTCATGATCATGTAACTCTAATAGAGGATAGGAGGAACCATTTGTATAATCATGACCCACCTAAAAAGCTGTTAGATGCAGGATTCATATTTTTTTGAGGGTTTAAAGTTAATTAAAACTAAAGATCACTTAGAAAACCCTAGGAGTCAGCCTATGAAGGTTAGAAGGTATTTAAGGTTAAAAAAAATAGGATTTAGGCAGTCAAGAGGTGAGAAAATCAAGATCAAACAACAAGAACTTAAGAATAACTCCAATTTCCATATTTTATAGCACAAGGACTAAAAGTAAAAGATCATCAAGTTGTAACCCATTATCTTATTTCTTTCCTTTCCTTTCCTTTGTATATTTGATCTAAATAGTGGGGATTTGATTAATGTTATGGATTGTTGAGATTTTTTAGGAATTATTCTTAATTTGTTATGTCAAACGTTTTTCTTATTAATTCAATATATATATGTATATATGTATGTGTGTGTGTGTTTTATGATGTTTGTTGTACTTCTTCTCTAATTCAATTTGAGATATTAGATTAGGACATTCATGTTATGTTTTCAATGAGACTTGGTACCATAATAGACCTATAAACATTATATTAATAGGCAATTAAAGAGAGATCTTAATTAGTTATTAATTACCCATATGATTGCTTCAAAGCTAATTGGATAGTTAGGAGGAGTTTTGAGAGATAGATCTTGATTATTCATATCTTATCTAATTAAATTAAGGGAACTTGATTAGATCTTGAAGGGGGTAATAAAAAGTATTGGATATCTAAGGTTAAGCATAATTAAATCAATAAGGTAAAGGAAAGGTAAAATAAGGATAATAGTAATTCTTAGGTATTTATCATTTATTTATTCCAAGTTCATTGTTATATTCTCAATTGTTAAATTGTTAACCTACTTAATTTAGTTTAATTTTAGCTACATTCATGTTATTTCTTTCCTTAAACAAGTTTAATTTAAGTTTCTAGGTGGCTAATCACAATCCTCGAGGGAATGATATTAGTATACTATAAGATACAACTTATATACTTGTGGTAGAATAACATGTCGAAGGATGCCATTGTGCTTTACCCCTTACCATTTACAATGTCGCCTTATACTCCATAACGATGGCACGTTTTAAGCCATAATGGCTCTGTTTCTTAGGGTTGCTTAGCTACTATCACTTGCTTAAGTTTACGTTCCTTGAACCTGAACCGTCGAGCTTAACTTCTTCTCTTAGCCCCATATGCCACCTAAGAGAAGGGGTGAATTAGGTATTTAAAAATTATTCTAAGTTATTCAACCGAATATTGTACTGATTTATTTATACGTGGAAGCTAAACAAAAATTTAATTAATAAAATAAAATAAAATAAATAAAAAATAAATGTGTAAAAGTAAAAGAGTAAGGAAGAGAGACATAAACAATTTATTCTAGTTCGGATTGGTCCACTTGCCCTTGCGTCTAATCCTCAACACCATTGTTGAGATTTTTGCACTATTGCAATCAATAAGAATCCAACATTAAAAAATACAATCCTTTTTTAAGGCTCAAAGATACGATTTGACTCTCCCTTTTAAGCTAAGGAATAACCTATCACTCCCTTTTTTTAGGCTAAAGAATAACCGATCACTCCCTTTTTTAAGGCTTAAAGATAACCTCACAACAGTCTTCTTGTTCAAGACTCAAGAATAAACATTACACAAAAAGACTCAAATATTTCACCCTTTTTGCAAACACACCTTACAAAATTTGTCAGTCTTAACTTACTAAGGTGTACAAGGGCTCAAAAAAAATTTGTGTATGAAATGCAACATAATACTCATAAATATACTCAAAAATATATGCCACTCACATGAACATACCCCATAAGCTCACAAACAATCTTAAGAATTCTTAATCTCAATGTATGAATACTTTCTATGTTTCTTGGATATAAAAACTATATAAACAAGATACATTTATACTAAAAAATCTCAATATATTTGTTATATTACCGTTGCCTAACGTTCCTTAACATTTAGTAATATTACCATTACAAACTAGTCATTCACCATATTACTGTTATGTTTTCATTAAATTTGGTCAACCGAAGCCCTATTGTTGATCGACCAATATACATCATTTGTTCAATTGACCTGACAAAGCTCGAGATACTTTGGCCCATCTTAGCCTAAACAAATCAAACTTAAACTAATTTACTTATAAACCCAATCCAATATACTTTAACACATTCTAATTAATACCAACCATATTCTGACACAACCTAATTCATTTAAACATATTTTACACAATTTAACACAACTAAGTTCATTCAACTTACCATAATACCTTGGCATATTAATCTAACCAATTTTAAGCATCTTAACTTAACCAATAAATGTTAATATCTAATTACATAACTCATACCAATTTAACCAAGTAATTAATCATTCATTCATTATTTAATCATTTCATCTCTAAAACATATATTCATCCATACATTAAGAGGATTTTCATATACACATTAACCATAGACAACGCCTCTTGATTGTGCATCCTATATGCAAATAATAAATATGAATGCATATACATGATTGAACGCTTTCAATCTATGGTAAAACTACTAAAAGAAGACTTACATAGATATTCACTCATAACAACCTATCAAATTCTACTCTTAAGCTTGATCTTCTATCTTCAATTTTCAAGTTCATTCCTAATGCTTTTCTTCCATCAACTTTGATATTTAACCATTTCTGCATCCTTCATAAATTTCAGGTGAATTTTTTAACTTTAAGGGTTCACATTCATGCAATTCAAGTCTTCATCATATATTTCAAGACTTGTTACTTCAAACATATATCAACAAACATAACAAACTCTATAAAAACATTAGCGAAAATATTTTGTCATCATCAAAATAAAAGTAGAAACAACTATTACTTCAACAACTCCATTAGGCTATGTTAACTTCTGAAGAACTACTCATCATCCAGAATATATAATAGGTTATTAATCTAGGTGTATTCTTTTGATCTTCATAAATGACTTCCTTTGCTTACAACTCTATGATTAATCCTTGAAGAACTTCTTCCATGTGCTTAGTCCTAGTTCTTTTTTTTTTTGGGCCTCCTATACCCCTCAAGGTTTTGTTGTGATGTGTAGAGATAGGTTGGTAAGTATGTCATTAACTATCAAATAATAACCTACCTTATTAACTATACAATAGGGTAAGTTAAGATTGATCCACAGAGAATTGATGTGCAAATGCTATTTCTAATGTTGTATAGAAATTAAAAACCCCTAGTGTGATGAAACTAAAATAAACAGAAATATAACTAAGGGAATGAGGGTGAATAAACAAAAGTGTAAAATATAAAAGAATCAGGCAACAATATTATAAAAGTAGGTAGAAGATATCATTGGAATTCTGCTAAGATCTTAGCCTAAAGACATAACCAAACTCTTGTGTCCTAAGTTTCTTCAATGACATGTAATTTCAACAAGTTCTAGAAATACCCTTAACTAAATATTAATATAGAATTAGCTCTCTAGATTTGATGTCATAATAACATTGAGTAAATATTAATCTAGAATTAGCTCTCTAGATTTGATGTCATAATAACATTGAGCACTAGGAAATAACTAGCTTAGGTCATAATCTTACAAGCTCAAATTATGTAACTTAAGGAATCAAAACCTTATATTAATTGATTAAGTTCTACTTTTAAAATTAATTAATCTATTGTTAATTTTGGAATTCATTAATGACAATTATGGATAAAAAGTTCAAACCTAGCAATAGAATTAGAAATTACTAATAGGGTGATCAAACCTATAAATAATCCTTAATTCTTGATATTAATTCAAATTTTTTATTCAACCTAAGCAAAGAAACATAATATCCATGAAAACCCAAATTCTATTTTCACAATTGTAATCCTTTCATCCTTTTATTACCTTTTAACCTTTTAAAATTTAGCCAAGCATATTGGAATTAACAAAATTAGAAAATGAATTCATGGAAAACATACTAAAACTACAATCAAATCTCAATATAATGCATCCCTATCATAGGTGCTCGTGCAACTAAATCCCCGTCAATTAGGTATTTCTTTGAAATCACAATTTTAGTTTATTATGACACTTGAAAAGGTTTATGCATTAGATTTAGAAGACAAAATGCATAAGCATGATGAGTCCCTAAAATATTGAAATGACCAAGTATAAAAAAAATTATGTTGGTTAACTTATTAAACCTTAATTTTTTTTTGTCTCGATTTCATCCTTCATTTATAAATTTGATCTTTATATTTCCTTTTTTTATCTTCGTAAGATGTCCCTTTCACTCTATTGTATAACCTTTTTTAACTTTCATATTACTATTTTTAATGCATTAAAATAAAAGCATCATAAGTGGTAATTATGTTTTGTTATCATCAAAATATAGATTAGAATCTCTCTTGGTTGAAAAATTTAATAGATATACAACTATAATATATGGATATTTTTAAAGCGTCAAGCATATGATTATTTAGGGCGTGCACTTGTATGTATATGCTCAAGCATTTGTTACTTATGGTCAAGCATTTGGTTATATATTTTTTAAATTCCTAAATTTTATTTTTAGTTTATTTTATTATAAAAATGAAATTCATACTTCTTAGTGGTAGTTCATGTAGTTGGAGGGACACCTTTAAGAATCTTTGAGTAGTTGTGCTTTTAGATCTATGTTGTTGAACCAAGGGGTTCCATCTATGTTTTGATGATGACAAAATAATATTGCTACTAATGGTTTTATTGTGTTCAATGTTTTGAAAAGATATATTTAAAAAAGTGTTCAAAAGATGGAATAAAAGTAAAAGATAAGGCTCACGACCAAGATAGTATTATTATATAGGTTATGTCTTGTAATTTTTATTATAATCTTAATTTTGTCCTCTCAAAGTGTTTAATGAGCTCAAATTATGATGCATTCATCTTTAGTGTTTATGCACATAGTTTCATAATTAAAAGGAATTGTGTAATGAAAGGTTTAAATGATCATCTTAAGTCTTTTAATTATCTTAAAATTTGTATTTAATTTTTTATATTATATCACTTTAATTTTTTATATAATAAGTTTTAAATAAAAATTTTAAAGATTATTTAAACCAAGAATAACTCAAATACCATAAGAAACGTATTAGGATTCCCTCATAACCCTAGAGGCCATCCAAATCTATAAAAAGGATGGGAAGAAACATGAAAAAAAGGAAAGTATAGGGAGAGAGAAGAGAGACAAATATGTAGAGAAGAGATGAAATTTCTAAGTTATAGTAGTTAGATTTTTGTTTTCCCTTTAGGTTTAGGTGTTTGTTTCCTTTATTCTTTCTTTGCATTAAGTTATTAAGGTTTGTGAGGAGCATTTAAGGTGGATTATGGACGAAGATTTGCAATTGGGATAAGGATATTTTGGTTTTATCTCTCTACCTCTTTTTTTCTTTATATTGACCCTTTTCTTTTCATTAATAAAGTACGTATTCTTTATCTATATCTTTGTCTTTATTAAAGATTATGTGTGCTTAATTTAAACTTAGTTAGGATTAGGAAAGTAAATCGATTACTTATGGTCTTATTTAATTATCTTATTCTATGTGAGGATCTTTTTTTATTTGAATACTTAACCATCTTTATTAGATTGGTCATCTAAGATAGATTCCTAGGTAAATAGGAATTCGAGAAATCTACCATAATTAAAGTTAATAAAAAAACAAAATTTAAACTAATGGATGACTAAAATTTAATTAATTGTGAAGATCTCAAATCTAGAGGAGAATTTTAGTTTTGAACTTTTTGAATTTCATGCCTATTACCTAAGTTCATTGAATGATCAAATGACTGAAAAAGATCAAAAGAGATAAAAAATTAACTTAACCATAACTATGTCTTGATTTAAAGAAAATATCCTATATCTAGTCACACAAAATTTCCATAAACTTAGTTAATTTGTTAAAACTCAAACCTTAGCTAGATCTTAAGATTGGTGAAACTCTTAGCTCATTAGTTAAGTTTAGATGGAATAATTATTTACTTAGCTATTGATTTAGTTATTTAATTTAGTTAATCATTTAATTTGGAGTTTCTATATAATTAAACACCTTTTTATCTAGAAGTTATACCCTATAGGAGATTATATCCAGGCTAATTATCCACCATATTATTTGTTGATGGGGTGTCATTGCCTCTGATTGGTCATTCGTTAGATTTTATTGAATTAGAGTAGGAATAAACCATAACAAGCTTTTGGTACCATTGTCGGTGATCTGTCTTAGTAATACTAGGGATATATTAGTATTGATTAGTCTAGATTTTATTTTATCTTTTATTAATTTTTTGTTATTTTATTTGAGTTTTAGTTTATAAACAGGGTTATCCTTTTGTGATCACAAGTAGTTTACAAAATTAATATGCAAGATTATTTAGATATACAATAACCGTATAACTTCCGTCGATAGGTGTAACGATGATTGGATGGCCTATGATGGTTAGTTTAGCAACACTTATAACCTAGGTTGGATGGATCATCTAGATTACTTATGAATTAATACAACTTATTTTGAGCTACCTTCATTATTTTATTATCGACAGCAATACCAAGAGGGGATGATATTGGCATTGTGATAGCAAATAAGTGATCAAGAAACAATGGAAGCTTCTTGCCACAACTTGCTGATTCAGATTAGGCAGTTGGTTGAATTAACTGTAAAATATTAGTAAGTTAGATTGCCAAACACTATAATTTTTAAGGAAGAAAAATAGATACATGTATTTATTGATTTTTTTGATATGATAAATTTTTATTACTAGCAGAAATTTTGGCATTAAGATCTTTTTATCAATGTACAACCTATAAGATAAAGGAGGTACGAGCAAACATCTAATTGTAGGTGTGACAACTTATAAACTGAATCAATAGAGATTTCAATCTAAGTTTTTATGTTAACAAAATATAAATTCGACTAAAATTATTTGTGTAAGGTTAAAAAATAGGTACACATGGTGATAAATTTCAAGAGAAAACTTAAACTTAAGTTCATATTTGAAAAGAAAGAAACATCAAGAATTATGGAAGCTTTAAGATCATAATTCCATATTTTAAACTTGTGTGTAAGAGTTACTTGAAGTTCAAATTTTCTAGGTACTCTCAAAATTTTTCATTCATGCATTTCATAAGTTCTAAAATTGCATAAGTTTTTCAACTTAAATAAATAAAGTTTTGATTTTTTTTAGCACTTGAAAGTTGTTTTTAAATATGTTTAATGTTAGAAAAACATTTAGAAATGTTTTAAAATGCGTGTGATTTTTTTAATCAAAATAAATAAGTTTAGAATGTTTAAGATTGTTTTGAAGTTGTTTAATCAATGCAGTGTTATATTAGGCAGTAAAACTTCCATATTTAAGTAAAATATGATAATCTCTCCATTCCAATGGCTAGCTTGGTATTCTAAAGGCCCTCACACATCACAAACCCTATTTTAAAACATAATCAAGATATCTACAACAAATAAGAATAAAAAGATTTGAGTGATTTTAAGCAAGAATCTTACAACACTCATTAAAAAGCTTCAAACCCTTGTACTATTCACTTTCAATATATGTTTGCTAGCCTCATTTGTGGTTTTTTGCTTTTAAAACCTTCTTTTCTGTCTCTACCATCTTTCTAAATGGTTTAGGTAGTGTATTTGCTTCTAAATATTATTTTTGTGCAAGGATTAAGCATAGGATTTGTATATTCATTCAAGTTCTTCAATCTTTATGTTTCTTATTTAACTTTTTATTCTAACATTTCAAACTTATTTTTGATCTTTCGATTGATTATTTCTTAATTATTTAGGGTCTAAGAGTGCTATACATTGATATTTATCATTTTAATATATTTCTTGATTGAGTTTTTACTATTATAAAACATTATACATAAATCTATTAAGTATTGGTACAAGTTCTTACACAATCTGATTGCTTCAATTTCAAATTAGGTTTTTATGTGTTTAATTATCTCTGTTATGTTTTTTAAAATCTCTAAGAAGTTCCAAAACTTTTTTCTAGGTCATATTGTACTTGTATTTGATTTTTGGCATATAACATTATAAAGATCTAATTATTTAATTCCCAATTTTCTACATTTTTTAAGTTTTCATACTTATCATAATAAATCAAAATTTTAAGTTTAAAAGTCATCATATTCTATTTATTTAGAGTTTACATAGGGTCATTTAGCATACATTTCATTTTTATAAACTTAAAGTCCTCAGTTTATTGTATTTTACGTAACATCTTCACAGGTGTATTGTTGGTTACTATTATGGGTTTATTTTGTAAAAGACACTATTTACCTCTAACATGATTTGTTAAAGCTACTTTTTTCTCTAAAAGGATTTGTTAAGGCTCCTCTTTGCCTTTAAAAAGATTTGATTAAGTTTACTCTTCACCTTCTAGAAAAAAATATTTTGATTTGTATTGGATTCCTCTTGGCCCTTAAAAAACAAGATTGTGTGAGGGTTACTCTTCACCCCTAAAGTAAGATTGTATGGTTACTTTTGAAGTAAGATTGCAAGGGCTCCCTTCACCTCCTTAGTAAAAGAAGTTTGTTATTATAGAGGTTACTCTTTACTTCCTTAGTGAAAGAAGATTATTATAAGGATTACTCTTCACCCATTAAAGAAGATTGTATATTGCTACATTGTGATAATGAAAATTCCAACATAAAGAGTGTTAAAAGTGGATTAGGCAATGTTAGTGTTGCCAAACCACTATAAATTTTGGTTTCCCCTCTCCTCTCTAAACTCCTTACATTATTGTTAAATGTGTTATTGACTTATTACTACATAATTGTATATTGTAACGTTGATATATCGTCAAATAGTTGGTTACTTGTTTCAATGATTCACATTTATAATATAGTTGAATACGCAGTTGATATTTGTTTATATCTTTCTCGGTTATGTTATACCATTTTCAAATTTCTTTTGATTATATCTTGGCTTAGGAACCTCACATTGTTTATGCTATTTTCATGTGACTTCAAAATTTGGATTAGAAACAATTTTTTAGAACACTCAATTCACTCCCTTCTTCAGTGCTTTAAGACTTACAATTGGTATGAAAGTGAGGTTCACGTGTTTTGTTTAATTTCTAATGAAATTGTGAGAAAAAAAAGATTTATAATGGCATTCTTGAATAATTGTTTTAGTCAATAGAGATTACATATACATAGGCTACTCTTTAATAGAAATGACTTTTTTACACTCTTTAATAGAAATGAATTTTTTGAATGGAAGATTAGAATCAAATCCTTTATTATAGGTCATGATTTAAAATTTTTAGAAATTGTTAAAATGGCCTTTATGGATTTTCAAATGAAATAGTAGTTGTTTCCTTAAAAAAAATAGCCATACATATCTTATATGATGCATTAGATATTAATGTTTTTAATAAAGTTTCCATGTTTACTTCAACTAATGATATTTGGTATAGGTTAGATCATATTTTTATTAGTAGAAATGATGTAGAAGAAGCCAAAGAAAAATAAGAGGTTTAAAATGTTTGGTTTATGTTTTTGATGGAAGAAGCTCTATCATCATCAAATATTCAAGATAAAGGAAATAAGATACCATCTTCTTCTAACTCTTCTAATATTGGAAATGATGATGATGATGATGTGAATAATGATTTGTCATATGATGATTTGGTTAAATATTTGAAACTCGTTAAACTAGGAAGGAAGAAGATTTCTTCTAAGAATAAGAAGTTTAAAAGAAATTGGATGAATGTATGCATGAAAATGAATTTTTGAAGAAAAAAAATGATGCTTGTAGATCAGAATATGAGAAGATGAAGAATGAGATAAATGACGCACTAGAATATAGAAATACATGCATATTAGAAATTGATAGATTAAAGAATAAAAGGAATGGAATAATAGTATTTAGGAGTATCAATGTTGTTTCACATCAAAGTGATAATGAAAAATTGATAAATGAACATGTGTTCTTACAGAAGGAAGTGGATGCCTTCAAGAAATCATTATCTAAGTTCATAACAGGCAAGGAAGAATTAGATTGCATGCTAGGAGCTCAAAAGAATTCTCCTTATAGACATGGTTTAGGATTTATTAATGACAATGGTTATATTGATACCAAAACCATTTTTGTTAAGGGCAAGAATCTAGAAGATAAGGTTAAGCCTAAAACATCTTTAGAAAATATTTCATTTTCATCAAAATCACATACTAGGAAGAATAATCATGCATTCATATATGCATTTAGGAGAAAAACTAGAAAGGATATGCATGTAGCTAAAAATAGGCATAGTATTATTATGAATGCAAACTCATCACATGATACATTTAGACCTGATGTTAAGCAATATTTTCCTTCACATTTTCAAGCTTCTTATATTCATGACATTAATAGCTATTCATATTCACAGGTTAGGAGGAACTTCTATCAAGAGAAGGATATGCATACCGTTAGGCCATATATAAGGAAAATTTATCTAGCTTTGTTCAAGAATATCAATTGCATTCCCTTCCATTTAGAAACATCCCTAATGCATATTCTAGGCTAAGGAATATGTCTTACTCTTACCCTAGGCCAAAACCATACAAAAAAGGGACATTTAGGAATATTGCACTAAAATTTGCACATAGAAACAACTAAAGACAATATGTTACTTCTTATAATGTTACTTATGTTTGTGATTTTTTTAGTAGATATGGACACTTAGAAAATTTCTGTTTTGATAAACAAAACAAGGTCTTATAGTTTACCAAAAGGCATAGGTAGTAGGATAAATTCAATAATGCGTTGATTTTGTTTTATAGGTTTATGAAATTCAGAGGTATCTCCATAAGCTAAAGAAGAGGAAAATCACCCTCGTTGTTGAACCAATGATGAAAAGAAAATGGAAATTGGTGATATATGAAAAAGGATATACACCTTCATTTTTATACCATAATTGAGTATAAGATATGAACTTGTATGATCATTTGTGCTTTTTAGACATTAAAAATGCTTTAAATGATATTTGGTGATTTGGACACTTCAGAGATCTGAATGATAAACTAATTTTTGTATATTATTATCTTGATAAATATTATGTATTGATGATTAATGTCTTTAATCAAATTGAATGATTCTTGATTGCTTGAATTGTTTCATAGTTTATTTGATTTTCCTATATGACTATGTCATTGCATGATTAGGAAAGATAGGAATTATGAAAGTATGCATTCGTAAATCTTCTTAGTATGCAATTAATTTATAGTCGATCTTTATTATCATAAATTCGATTTTTAAGTTTAGAAATCATCATATGCTGTTTATCTAGAATTTAAAAAGGGTCATTTAGCACATATTTCATTTTTTATTTCTCGAAAAGTCCTTAATTTATTGTACTTCAAGTGAAATATCTTCATAGGTATTACTGATTACTATTATGGGTGTCTAAAAATATTTGTTAAGGCTCCTCTTTGTCTTTAAAAAAGATTTGTTTAAGATTTCTCTTCACCTTCTAGAAAGAAGATTTTGATTTATATTAGGTTCCTCTTAACCCTTAAAAAATAAGATTGTATGTTGGTTACTCTTTACCCTTGAAGTAAGATTATAGGGCTACACTTCACCCTTGAAGTAGGATTCTATGGTTACTCTTCATCTTTAAAGTAAGATTGTAAAGATTCTCTTCACCTCCTTAGTGAAAGAAGATTATTTTTTTAGAGATTACTCTTCACTTCCTTAATAAAAAAACATTATTGTAAGGGTTACTAGTTAACTATTGAAGAAGGTTGTATATTGCTACGTTGTGATAAGGAAAATTTCAACATCAAGAGTATTGGGTATGGATTAGGGAATGTTATTGTTCTTGAACCACTATAAATTATAGTGTCCCCTCTCTTCTCTAAACTCCTTACATTATTGTTAAATGTGTTATTGACTTATTACTACATTGTTATAAATTGTAACATTGATATATCTTCAAATAGTTAACTATTTGTTTTATTGATTCACATTTATAATATAGTTGAATGTGTGTTTGATATCTATTTATATCTTTATCAATTAGGTAGATTGTTTATTTCTATATTGTTGTTAATTGAGTGGCTATCTTGTCCTTACATTGTGTTGTGTCATTTGCACATTTCGTTTGATTATAACTTGGTTTAGGAAACTCACATTGTTTGAGTTATTTTTTAGTGGCTTAAAATTTTAGATTCGTAACAAATTGTTAAAACACATAATTCACCCCTCTTCAATGCTTTTTAGACTCACACTATTAACATAGAGAAAAGTCACATGATCTTATCAAAGAGTGCACCTTCATTATCTAGCTGGCTAAGTTCAAATACATGATTAAGATATAAGGACCTGCCTTTTAACTACTTTGGAATCCCAATTACTACTAGTAGGCCTTCGTGTAGTAATTTCCAACCTCAGTTGGAGAAAATCCAAAAAATAATTTCTAATTGGTATAATAGAAGTTTAACTATAATAGGTAGAACCTAATTGATCGACTTGGTGCTTAATGGCATTCTCATTCAGTAGTCTATGCACCTAATGTTTCTATTAACCATTGATAAAACTATAGAAAGGATCCTAAGGAACTTTTTTATAGGCTAGTGACTCCATAAAGAGAGTTATAGCTAAAGTCAAATGGTTGAATTTATGTAAAATAAAAATGGAAGGAGGGTTAGGGATCAAATAATTTAGAATCACAAATAATGTTATGTTATATAAAAGGCTATAGAGATACTATTTGATAAACAATCATTATGGTGCAAATGGATTCGTGTTTATTATTTACAAAATGTTTGTTTATAAAGCATCAAATCAAAGGCTAGTTCCTTATAACAATGATAAATATTTTAAAGTTAAGAAGTCTAATACGTCTAGAGGTTAAGAAAAGGATAGAGGATGGTGCAAATGCCTCATTTTGCATGATAACTGGTCACATTACAGCCTTTTAATGGCATGTGAAGAATTATAGCCACTGAAAAGATGTCTCCCTTTTAATATAACAATCAAGAATGTGCTAAATGATCATAGAGGATTGCTAAAGTAATTACCATAACATTTAATCATTAATGACATTCTAAGAACCTATATGGATTCTAATACGAATGACTATGTTCATTATAATAAATCTAGATTAGGTATCTACACAAATATTTCTTGTAAGGATCCATTGAGAACTCACTATCCAAAAATCACCCTGATATATTTAATTTGGTACAAGTAAGGCCATCCACTAGTACCTTTTATTCTCTAACTTACTATTAAAGGTAGATCAACAACATTGGATAGGTTATCAAGGTTGCTAAATGTTTCAAAGGATTTCTACCCGTGCCATCATGAAGAACAAACACTGGACCATCTCTTCTTTGACAACTGCTACTTAAAGTTCTCATGGGAAAATATCCTCCAGCTTTGTAACTGCTTACCTCATCGAGGTAGTTAGTAAAAAATTCTGGGTTGGTGTTGCTAACACAAATCAAATAAGACAGGGGAAACATGGATATATAAGATTACTTTAGCCTATATGCTTTACTACATATGGAATGAGAGGAATCAAAGAATTTTTAAAGGCTTGGAAAAATCAAAGTCGACACTACCAGAGGAGTTGATAGGAAGAGTAAGACTGCATTTGGTCACTCACCTAATTCACCTAAATTACAACTCTGCCACAAGACATAGGTGAAAGTTGGCAATGGTTGATACAAGTAGCCAAAGGAGGATTGTTCAGACTTTATTCTTCATTTAAAACCTTTGATAAACGATTAAGACATTATAATTCTTCAAAGAAGCATATTAAGCAAGGGGCTTTACATAAACTTGAGAACCACATATTTTGGAGACTAGTAGCTATTGGTAATGGTTAAGAAGACCCAAATCATGTGCACCAAAAGGTTCTGCTAATGCCTAATTCATCTCTTATGATAGATTTTCAAGAACTAAGATTAGTTAAATAAGATCTTATAACTTGATGATTGAAGGACAACATCCCTAGTTGCGCTCTCATGAAGCAAAATGGGATGTCCCCAATTGTTTTGATGGTAACCTCGAGCTCATTATTAACGTATTTCCTTTCCCTTTTAGTTAAGTGTTGGGTTCTTTCAAGCCATACGCGGCATGAGTGCAACGTGACTTGTAATACTCCTTAGTATTTTCTTTTTCAATGATAATTTTTTAATTAAAAGAAAGATAAAATATTAACATATTCTATTATCATCAAAACTATCATCACTTAATCCAATAGTATATAATGATTAGTCAATGATAACTAAATATTATTTTGAATTTAAAAATTAAAGAAAAGTTTTAAAAATAAATGTCAAATTATATGTTGATAAATTTAAATCTTATGACACATTTTTTGGTCACTAGATAATTTGCGTAAATGTATTTTTGTATTATGACTTGGGATAACCATATTTGTAGTCATAAACCTTTCACTATTTTCTCAATTGAGTCATATACCTTTAAAACTTCTTATTGAAGTCCTATACCTATGTGGATTAATCAATAATAGTCCTTATATGACTTAATGGGAAAAATTGTAAAAGGTTTAGGATATAATTGAAAAAATTGTGAAAGCTTTAGGACTACAAATATTCGGATTTAATTGAAAAAATTGTGAAAGGTTAAGGACTACAAATATTATTATCCCGAATATTTGTAGTTCTAAAACTTTCACAATTTTTTCAATTAAATTCTAAACCTTTCACAAATTTCTCAGTTAAATCTTATAAGGGTCACCTTTAATTAATCCGTATAGGTATATGACTTCAATAGAAAGTTTCAAAGGTAAAGGACCCAATTGAGAAAATGATAAAATGTTTAGGATTAAAAATATGGTTAACCCATTATGACTCATAATAATATATTTAATTTTTTAAAATCAATACATTTATATGTGCAATTAATATTTTTGTAATCTCTACATATAAATATGCATTTGAAATAAAAATGCTAACACTTACAATTATGTTGTTAAAATGTTATCACTTTAATGATTCTTTAATATGATTACATTATTTGTATTTTTTTAATTACATTTTAACAATAAAATATATGATATATAATTTTGTATAGTTAAATAACTTAAAATTGATATATGCATAATAATTATAAATGAAAAGTATTATTACTTATCATTTTTCCTGTAGTGAATACTGGGTGGTGGTGAATTAAGTACTCATTATCATACCTTTGCTTGTGTGTTAAAAGTTGTTATGCCTCTTCTTATAGTCCTTCTACATAGATATATTATGAGATGATGGTTACTTTACATAGTAATGACATTGTTAAGAGAAGTATGCTACATTTAATGCAAATATCTATTGGTGATATGTGTTGTAAAATTTTGATATAATAATCTTTTATTAGTAAATATCATGTCTTTAACTTGATTAGGTAGAAATGTAGATCAAGAAGTGAGAAATCTTCATTTGTTAATTTATGTAGTTTTTTTATGGAATGTCTCAACTTTATTTAAAATAGTTTTTGCCATATGGAGCAATGTTTTAAAAATCGGTATCGAATTTGGTCTTAGTACAACACTGTACTGATATTTGTCAATACTAGTATTAATACGAAACAACTTTTTAAAATTACAAGATAGTCCTTGAATTTTGTAAAATCTATAAAATAGTCCTTTAATATATTTTTCTGTATGGTTTTAAATTTTTATAAAGTATATGATATTATTAATTAGATAAAATATTATTCTTAATTATTTTATTATTAAATATTATTAT